>CAJUYH010010082.1:0-12799 GCA_910591685.1 Galerucella tenella
AGTTTTTGTTAGATGGGTCGGTGTCCAGTCAACTTTGGGAACCACTGTACCAGACGATTACTCCGATCTTAGAACTCCTTGTACGTTTTACACTTTCGTAATAGATTATTTCCCGATTAATCTAAATATACTGAAAAAAACTTTCAGACTCTTATACGTGTGGGTCGATTACATTATCAATATTTTTGTTTTTGCTAAAGTCACATTGTCCTCAAACGTTCTCAGTAAATTTCACAATTATAATGTTGATTTTATCCTTTATAATAATTATTTGAAAATTTGTTGACCTGAAGTGTTTAATTTTCAAACAGTAAACACACGTTTTACATGAGAAAATTTCAATAGCGAAGGTGTGACAATGTCCATCAAAGCATACGTCGCTTCAATTAATTGAATATTTTTTCCTGTAACTTTAGGCCGGTCAATATATTTCGTTAAGTCAAATATAATTTAATTCACCGTTTCACGCAGCTAAGAATTATGTCGAAAATTACTCTTAAATTTACCACGAAAATTTGTCCAGGAATTTCTGTCCTTTTCCTAGATAAAACCTTTTTCATAATATCCTATTTTTAGGTAGGCGAAAAACAGTAGTGTGGTACTACACATGTTACACATGCACTTCGCTACTCTCGTCCGTGCTCATTTTCTGCCATTGTGACACAATATACTATTGTGTCCGAGAAACATCAAAAAAATTTTGTATATGCAGTGCCTTAGTTGTTTATGCATTAGGAAGTGTAGATCTTCCTCGCCGTACATTTTTTCACTGATAAATTGATACTTGGGCACTTTAACTTATTTCGAAGAAGATTCGTGTTTTCTGTATAGACCAGTATAGGCCACAAGTGTGTTTTAGTAGCTATAATTGTTTGTACCATTTGTTCTCCAAAGTTCACATGAACGGTACAATCAATAGCACAAAAAGCCTTGAGGCTGAAGTGGCGACGATGTGAAACCTCGCTGGATGTGCTATAATGAACCAATCATGGTTTTGTGCTGGATGTATCAAATGGTTCACTTTTGTCAGGAAAATATTTGATCCATCAACATAAAAGAGAATGCGTAGTGTTCGAGAAACAAAAATTAATTTTTTAATAAATGTTCCAACAAAGTCTGGAGTGAGCTTCTACCAGGGTATTCAAAATGGGAGACCTTTTCAATATTTTTCCATATCTAATGTTCTAGAATTTTGGATCTAATTTAGGACTGGCCTTGATGTCTGGGTCCTTGCTATTATTATAGCATCAGCGTGCAAACTTTACTGGTCCTTGTCTGTATCCTCTTTCAAAAATACTTCTTTTCAACTTTGTCAGCCAAACGCTCTTCACAAATATACACACTTTATCTTCTCTTTTAAATATCTCCCCACATTTTTGTTGAATATTTTCCATTCTCTATTAACTTATAGTACTGAATATCTCGGATTTCTTAGTTTTAAATTAAACGACTGGCCTATACCTGTAAAATATACTTCGTGTGTAGGATGTAATATGTTATGCATTGGCAGTTACTCACTGAGTTGAGTTGACCTTCAAACAAGTCACTGACCAATAGACAATCCAAATGTATATTTTCTCAGTACTAACAAGGACAGAACTTGGGTTGTTTTTCTATAATTATTCAAACAACTAAAAACAAAGTTGATCATTTTATTCGATAGAGTCGTTTTTTTTAGCAGTTTGTTTTGATATAAAGAAGTAACAGGTGTGATGAAGAGCGATAGATTAAGAATCATTAAAGTTAGTTTTATTGGGATGGTAGAGAAACGACATCGAAAACGCTCCAATATATCGGTCTATTCCACTACATTTCCAGATATATTGAGGTCCTTTTTATCTAGATTACATTATTCAGCCTGACTTTTATTATACAGGGTGTTTTCAAATGACACTTACAACGTTTGCATGTGGATACCTCTCGTAAAATTGTACAAAATGATATAGATATTACGGGGTCCAGCACATTTACTTTTCGAAATACAGTGTGAGAGTTTTAAAGATTTGAATGTTTAAATTCGATAACATCAAAATTAATGAATAAATTGATTTGAAATTTGGCAGGTTGTTTTTAAATGTGAAAGGGCATATTTTGATGGAAAAATGGTTCTCAATTTTTGGTCCAGTGGTGTACATGTGGAAGAATATGTTACCTTTCCCCTTCCTCTTTTTATACGCCACTTACTTATGAAGCAATTTTTATTCAATTTTCTATCAAGATATTTTAGGAGATCACTTTTTAGTAATTAATTAAAAAAAAATAATTTCTTGTATTTTTCCCAATAACTACTAAGTACTTATAATTGGAATATGTCACTGGAACTAATTTATGAAACAGCAATGCATTTAAAATATTCGGAGAAGATTGTTGAGAATATTTGTCCAAACTTGTGATATTATTAATAAAAGCCGACAAATTACAAGAGATATCCAAAATTTTGTCCATTTACATAATTTGCTACGTTTTCTCATCGGACATACCTTGGAAAGACTGGCGATTGCCGGAAATAATTGCTGTAGCGATTCTTTCTATTTTTTTTTAATATAATTACAAGTTTGGACAAAAATTCTCAACAATCTTCTCCCAATGCTTTGAGTTGCATTGCTGTTCCATAAATTAGTGCCTGTTACATATTCCAACCATAAGTACCTGGTAGTCATTGGAAAAAATACCAGACAAAATTTAAAAAAAATTAATTATTAAAAAGTGATCTTGCAGACTTCATGAAATCATTAAATATGTAAAAAACTACAAAAGTTGTGTGGATTTGCTGGTGTTTCAAATCGCGACACTTTTTTCCCCATGGTTTCATAATCTATATATTATTTTGTCCAATTTTACAAGAGGTATCTACAGGCAAACGTTGTAAGTGTAATTTCAAAACACCCTGTATAACTAATAACACGAGACATGTAGTTCTTTGTCGGTGGTTTTTCATCGCCTTGTACAAGAAAACCCACACTCGCTAGGCATTTGCACTGGCGTATGTTATGCTCTGTATTTTCGTTGCATATGGCTTCTTCTGTCAACCCCATTTGCTTTACTCTCCTCAAACTCATAGTGCCTTTTTAACGTACTTACTATAGTTTTGACAGTTTTCCTATAATTCTTATTAGGTTACCCAGGATACCGTGCAACCATCTTCGAGTGCGTGAAAAGCTCGTATACCATCCAATAGTAGTCTATAATTGATGGACTCAAGGTCGTTCAGTGCTCCTTGGCTGTTGGTGAAGATAGTAACTGAACAATATTTCCTTCACTTTTCTTCAACTCATTGGTGAAAATTATCTGCCATCCTTTGCGTTAGCAGTACACTTTTGGGCTCCTACAACTACCTCTGCTTTTAAGCTGTCTACATCCCAGGTTAACCTGCGAAACGAAAACCCAACTAACTCCCTATATGCGACGTCCCTTTGTGCTATAAAATGTTTTTCCGTTTTTTTTTGTCGATTTATAAACAGATAACTCTCTTTTCTGAGGGTAGAGATTTATGTATCACCTGTCTTGGAAGTTTTTTTTAAGATAAGTTGCCGCAATGCAGTGAAACGGAAATTTTGAGTCAAAACCAACTAGGTTTAATTATGATGAAGGAGCAAAAGTGTAATCTATCATTTTAACGTATTGGTTAACACTTTCAGTAGTTGAGATATAAAATTTACATGAAAAATATCTTGCTGCATTCGTTAAACTGATATTTGGCCACTCCTGGAGGATAATTTTACTCAGTCAAAGCTGATTGATTCAAGATAATCAACTCTTCGCGTACTGTAGACCATCTTGCTAGTATACATTTTTGGAATAACTTCCAAAGTTATCCAATTTGTGAAATCCTTACTTTTTAACGGTCTCGCTATCCGGACGTTATTACTTGTTTTCGAAAAGGGTCACGTTCAAGTTGTCTCTCGTTCAGTTCAGGTATACTTTCCTTATTTCCACAAAATTTTTCCAGAACAAGTTGATAATTAATCGTGAGAACAAGGAACATTGCTCGTTATCAAATCAATACTTGGTGCAAGAAAATATGGAAGATAATCTTCATTAAATGAAGTATCATAAATGATTAATAAACTGATTATAATAATATTATAATGGTGAAATTTGTTAATTTAGTTTTCCTTTTCCGGAGACAACTCGGGAAAATTGTATAGGATTGTTTTAACATTTTTATTTCTGCTATGCTTAAATTTCCATTAAAAATGCATTTTGGCTTACACCATTAACTTCCCTCACCTTATTTATGAACAGTCAAACAGAACAACAGCTTTTATTTAAAGCCAGAAAAATTCTTTTTAATCCGCTACACCATTCCGCTCAAACTAAATTTCCCGTGTATCTCTGCATCCTCGGCGTTGTAACGATTTTCTGTCACACTAATTTGAATAAATACTTTTTTTATCTCTTTCGTACAACCAGCCACTCATCAATTTTAGTTGAGTTTCGGAAAGACACACAAACACGCGAGAAAAAGCTTCCTATGAATATAGAATGCAGCAGGACTAAATGGATATAAATCGTATGAACAATAAATTATATAACATTGGATTTATCCGTTCCTTAAATTTGTAAAACTATTTCAGATGATTTTTTATTTATCAATTCTTATAAAGATATATTATGTGGATCATCCAGTGAAAGCAAAATGGTCTCCAATATACAATTTTCTTTAATTGGAATACTAATATGTAACCATCTTAAAAATATTATAATTATTGTCTTTGGGTCACTTTTACTTGTGAAATACCTCCATTTTATTTTATTCATTGCACATAAAAACAGCACCGTACCACAAGTCGGTTAAACTTTATTATAAAAGGCATGAAGGCGTAAAATTTAAATTCACGGAAAATGACAGACTGTCGACATGAGAATCTCCAATATACGACGAAATCCCTTCTATTTCCCCTTAAGTTTGCAACTTTGCCTTTTCGTTGATGATCTTCCAGTTAAATCTGGGATAATAAACAGTCTGGCTGGTTTCAGGATCTTTCGATGCTGCGACATAAACCAATAATAAGAGACTATGTCCTACGTACGGAGGGTTTAAGTGCAAAATACCTAGGTTTATACATGTTATATTTTTGATATGACACATAAGTAGTGATTCGTACTATTATTATTGATAACAATTTTTTTAACCTTTTAGGGAATGTGAGATAACTTGTGTAAGTACATTAAAAAGTTCACAGCTTTTTGTGATTATGAAAAGGCATTTGACTAAGTAGATTAAGAAGATGATATAACCATAATTCCATGACATTTGTAAAATTCCTCCAATGTGAACTTGATCTAGAAAATAACTAACAGTTTTGGAACATTTATCCTCAAGTAGAGGTAAATAACAGGGATCGATTTCACGTCCAATTCTTTTTTTGTCATTCATCAATGATAGTGATGAGCAGAATCCATCTTGGTCTTGCGAGTTTGCGAAATCAGGACCAAGATTATACAGACACTGACAAGACCAATACCCAATAAACAAAAACAACAGCGGACAAGCAAGACCGAGACCATTACTAAATCTTGGTATTGGTCCTGGTTCTTGCTTCACTCATCACTAATTAACGATATCAGAAACTCACAGACGCCTTCAAAATAGCTTGGAGTAGTTCAGATACATTAACTTCACTTTCTAACATATACAAAGATCTGATTTTAAAAAGCATTGCTCAATCACTGAGAAATCTATAGTTTTATCTTACAGAGGAACTTTGCAACCTTCAAAACTAAATGACTTTGACAGAATCTACAAATTTGAATGAGTTTCTCAGCTTTTATACCGACGATGCCCTTGAATACTCTCTACGCTCTGGCGAAATAATTATCATTTGCCTGTTTTGCCATGAGATTTGTCTCCAAAATACTTTGCTTCAATCAATAACCTACAGCTCTTTCTTTGAATCGCACCGTGGTATCGTATTTGTATAGTTAGCATTATTCTAAATTTCCAGCGGATTATTCTTTATATTCCAATTTGTATAGCTTTGTCTATGAAGCTTTTGTTAATTTTCCATGTTAATGAAGCATATATTGTTCAACTACTTTGCAATGCTTAAGACCGCTTAAGATGGAGCAATACAAGTCGCAAGAAATAGCGACAAGTTCTTGCAAGGCTTGACATCATACGATTCTCTCATTGCAACATTGCTGCCAACCCAACCTGAAGTAGAAAGGAAACGGTAGATCTCTACTTTAAAAACTATGTATTCAAACATAACATAGAGTTATTTTATTTAAAATGAAGATAGCTAAAGTGAGGAAAGTTTCAAGAAAAAAACTAAGTGCATCACTGTCGATTATCAAATCAAATAAAGCGTGAGTTAGGTGGGATTTGATTGGAAACAGTTAGTTGGTTGGTAAAACAAAAGAAGCTATATTCATCCCCAGAATTGTGCCTGGCATGCGATATAAATGGCACCGATGAAATTGCAGAGAGTGATCAGGAAGATCTTAACTCTTCAATCAAGAAATATTGCATCTATCATTGCATAGCAGGTTGTGTACCATCTACCTTTAGAGACTCTAGCTTTATTCACACTTGCAATTATGAAAAATCTCTCAATTGCTCAAACAGGTTTTTAGGGTCTAGTTACTATCTAGCCACCCGCTATAATTGAGTGGATGTGACCTTTATAATGATTCCCAGTTTCGATAAACTCCCAGTTACACTAGAACCGACAGTGAAACTCCTGTTACAAACTTGGAAAGTGTCGATTTTAATTATTTCTGAAGATATTTTTGTCATTTTATTCATGCTTTGCAATGCTTTCAGACTAGCTGATTTTAATTAGCACTCCCCTTACATTACAAAGTATATAATGAAATATTTAATTTATTGCGTCAATCGATTGAGTTCTCTTGGGACGGACTTGTTGAAATTATGGCTTAAATTTCCTAAAATATCCTTGAATTATTCAATATTTAATTCAAATGAATTTCACAAAAGCTACTTAATATAAATACATATTTTGTATTTGATGGTAAGTATAATTTTCCTATAACGCTATGTCATTGCCACTTTATATTATTTACAGTTAAGCTGTGAAATCAACAGAATTTCTCCATCCACCATCTGCTTGGTTTAGTTTATATTCATTATATTTCCATTTGAAGTAAGCCTACTCCAATCAATACTTTTTCTACCATTTTTATTATTTTTCTGTGAATTCCAATTTTTCGAGTCCGTCTCTGTGTATTTGTTAGCTGGTTAATCGTTAGACGGTGGTGGTTGTCACGTTCCCTGAAAACTAGTAAGTAGCAGTAAATGTTGGCAAACAATGTTTTCTACATCACTTTGTGATTCTAAAGAAATTGAACCACAAATGAATAAAATAGTGTCAAATTCAATTGAATTATGACTTGTGTTGCCAATCCTACTTTTTACCACTTATAATATTCAATTTTCTTCATGCGTGAAACAAGCTCAATTCAATTTTCATGGGATCCGAAAAAGCTTTCCAATTTTTCTGCGTATAGATATATATTATGCATTTCCATCAATCCCTACACACTTTTCCACCCAATCCACTTGAATATTACATCATGAGCCATCCTTTACATCTTTTTATCTGTTTATTGTATGTGTTTTTGCCCAACAGCATTGCAGACCTCTTCTTACCGGGTCATTATTCCTGCAAGAAGAAAATGGATAACTACAGAATAAAAAAAAATTGGATTGAAAAATGTACTTTCTCATTATTGAGATCACACATCCAGATTTTATCTCTCTCTCTTTTATTGCGTGCGGATCTCCACCAACGAAGGCATAACGTGAATTGAGAATTCCCTATTAGTAGTTTTTGTCCAGTAGCCAGTTGCAAAAACTACCCGTGCAGCAAAATCACTCCCTTACATCGTCTGAACTATTTGAAAGTGAAACGAATGGGGGTTTTCTTCCGGTTTTTGTTTTTAAATAATATCCCCATATAAATAATTAAGATATTGTGAGGTACATAGCCGCAAGTCTTAAGTATTGTTACGAACTCACTAATTCCGAAGCCGGTCCTGTCGCAAACGATGAATGCGATCTTTCTAGAAAGGTTCTTTCGCAGTTTATATCCAGACTGTTCTGGAAATGTACCAGGCCATACAATGGTTTATCGCGAATGTTCTAGAGATCTTCGGAGGGCACGTTCCAGATCCGGCTCATAATTTGTTGTTAACTTATTACCCAATAATTGATTTTGCTGCTCCAGCCGTTATCGAGAAACGCGTGCTCCCCTAACTCAATATCAACCTTCGGAGCTCAAGTGCAATAATATCTTCATAACGGAGGGAGCTAGAGATACGAGCCTGGCGGCATATTTTGTTGATAATTTGTTGGTTCAAGGTGGTTTTATCGAAAAATTACAACAACCCCTACATGTCAAACTCACCCTCGCGATTACTTGTAGTATTGAAAACTCTGGAATTTGTTTTAATTCGCACAAAATCCCTTGGGAAGAGCTTTGGGATGAAAGTGAATGTAATATGTTATCAAAACTTATAATGACTTGATAACAAACTAATATGATGAAGAGTACGTTACTACCGGTTAATGAGTCGCCATCACAACTTGGGAAAATCTCAATTCAATATTGATTATCCTAAAAGACAAGACAAAGACATGAGACGGAACAAAGCGACTGTACATTTGCATATAAAAGACATCAGGGGAATATCGAGCTTGAATGAGCATTGGTAGTATAGGAAAAGTTGTGAAAACTTACTTCCTTTCAAACAAATTTTATAATAATTACTCCATAAACTAACAAATATTTTCCACATCAACCTGTCGTAACTCACATAATGCAAATGCATATTTCCCGGTCTGTCCTTGAATGTATTTTTACAGTTAAAGAATATAAAAAGGGAAACTTTATACTTCACAATGCGCCAACTTTTCTACATAACAAAGGAGAGGAAAATGGGAAATTGTTAGTTTTCTTCCACGTCGGTTTGTATTGATCTATTTCCTTTCATTCCTTTTATAATTTAGTGCGGGACGGAACAAAACAGGCAAGAACAGGAAGGGCGTAGAAAAATACCAAAACTGCTATTGATAATATCTTACTAAAATAGTCATCCAAGGTTTTCACGGTATTTAGTATTTATGGTTTGTTCAATAAAAATAAAAAGGTTTTAAGCCCTCTTCTAGGGAAGTGGTTAATCAAAGCAAAATAAAATGGGCAATTAACTCATTTGAGCCATATAAATCACCGGGACCGGACGGGATCTATCCAATTATGCTGCAAAAGGCAGACGGCATTATACTCAGCAGACTGTGTACGATCCTAAGAGCAAGTATGGGACTAGGGTACATACCAAAGGTCTGGAGAAATGTTAGGGTGGTCTTTATTCCTAAACCTGGTAAAACAGGTGACAATAAAGCGAAATCCCTGAGACCCATAAGTCTGATGTCATTTGTACTGAAGACATTGGAAAAACTGGTGGACATGCACATTAGAGGAGGATCGTTGGTAGAAAGACCGATCGACCTGGATCAATATGCATACAGACCAGGAGTATCCACAGAGACAGCACTCCATCACCTAGTACAAGGAATAGAGTACGCTCTCGAAAATAAGGAAGTATTATTAGCAGCCTTCCTTGATATAGAGGGTGCATTTGACAACACCTCCCACAAAGTAATCACTAGGGCAATTCGTCAAAAGCAAATTGACGAAACAAGCTGCAGATGGATAGACTGCATGCTGAAAGACCGAACGATATTCTCAACCTTGATGGGCACAACATTGTCAGCCCGAGTTTCAAGGGGATGTCCACAAGGAGGAGTACTGTCTCCTCTAATATGGAACCTTGTAATGGACGGACTGATAAGGAGACTCAAAAAGGAACACCATACTGTCTTAGGATATGCGGACGATCTAGTCATCATATCACAAGGCAAATTCAGTACTACGGTCAGAGAGCGCATGCAACAGGCTCTGAACATAGTAACAAAATGGACGACAGAGGTGGGTTTAAATATAAGTCCCACCAAATCAAACTTAGTACCCTACACCAAGAGAAGGAACTTGGCAGGTTTGGGACCACTATACCTTCAAGGTACGGAAATTCCAATGGTTATGGATGTTAAATATCTCGGGGTGATTATTGACTCGAGATTAACATGGTCCAAACAAATGGAAAAAGTTGCAGCAAGATCGGAAACCACACTAATGATGGCAAGACGAACTTGTGGTAAAACATGGGGGTTGTGTCCGCGAATGATACACTGGATATACAGTGTAGTGGTTAAACCCATAATAACATATGCGTCTTTGGTCTGGTGGACAAAGACGACACAAAAGAATGCAATGACGAGACTGGGCAAGGTGCAAAGACTTGCATGTCTCAGCATTGCAGGATGCATGAGAAGCACGCCAACGGCAGCACTAGAAGCCTTATTCGACCTTCCTCCACTACACCTCGTGATAATGGGGGAAGCAAGGATGGGACTATTTAGGCAGCAAGATAATCTGAGCAACAAAATAGTAAGATCAGGACACACATCTGTTAAAGACATCATAAGTGAAGCCATTTTAGATATGAAAACAGACTATATGGCCACTAAACTTCTCCCAAGCCCTAAATATGAGGTAGAAATACCTCACAGAAAGGACTGGCAAGACCCAAGCAGACTGAAATTTCCCCGAGGAGAGACCTGGTACACAGACGGATCACAGACAGGGGAAGGAACAGGAGCAGGAGTGTACAGTGAAAAGAGAAACACAAAAGGATCTTTCTCACTAGGCAAACATACCTCTGTATTTCAGGCAGAGATCTATGCCATCCTAGAATGTGTCAGAATTAACAAATATAGGACTGACACTCATAGGATAAACATACTAACTGATAGCCAGGCAGCCCTTGCGGCTTTAAATAGCCGCAAGGTAACATCCAGACTAGTAGAAGAATGTCAGAAAGAACTAAATGAACTGGCAGACCACATTAAAGTAAGATTGGTGTGGGTGCCGGGACATAATGGTATTTCTGGAAATGAACAAGCTGATGAACTCGCAAAAAGAGGTTCAGCAACAGCATATGTTGGACCAGAACCAGCTCTTGGGACCACAAAAAAGGTAGTCCGAGCGCAAATACAAAAATGGGTACAAAGCCAACATAGACTTCATTGGAGGAACACTCCGAAACAGGTACACAGCAAAACCTTCATAGGTGACACATGTGCAAAGCGGGCCAAAGAACTACTGAATATCAGCAGGAATAAGCTAAGAATTATTGCAGGTTATCTAACAGGTCATACCCCGTTAAAAGATCACCTGCATAAAATGGGGTTATATAACGGGGACCTCAGCTGTAGACTATGTGGCATGGAGAACGAGACCGTGACCCATATCTTGTCTGACTGTGAGGTACTGCACTCGAGGAGACGGGCAATCTTCGGAGAGGCCAATGTGCCACCTGAAGTATATGGCACACATCCAATGGACCTATACCGTCTACTCGAAGGTACGGGGATAATTGGATGGGTGGACTAAATATGGGAGCAGAGTACAATAAGCCAATAGGCTGCAGTGCTCCCGGCATCTGAACGGCTCCCAAAATGAAAAAAAAAAAAAAAAAAAAAAAAAAAAAAAAGCCCTCTTTGTTAATTCTCAGGTTGTTTTTGTACTTTTAATTCATTTAAAATCCTTATGCCTACTCACTGTATTACTAATAATAGTAAATACGGAAACCTCTTTCCGGATTGAAAACATTGGTGTGTTTTTACCATAAAACAATATCCAGTTTTCAATTTAAATAAAAGCTCATCAATTTTCAGCTTATGAATTTAAAAACCAAAACCATTCATCAACGTCCATAGTTTTCCTGGTCAGTGGAATATTCAATTACTCACTATTCACCCGCTGAATTTTTCTGATTTCAACAAAAACCTACACAAGTTCATACAGGGTGCTGTTAATCTAAAGACCTTATTCGTAGCCAAATCGTAAGTATCAGCTGGTAATTCAATATATCCCAATTTAGGTCAGTGCCTCTCCTCTTAGCGGTAGTCTCCTGGGATTCTGAATTGCTGTTCATTCCGGAAATGTGGGGATGGAGGGTTTTTCTTTCATTACACAAAGTCTACATCCTTCTTGCTCCACTATTTTGAGCATTTTTATTGGCAACAGGAATCCAGGATCCATTTATACTTTTTGAATTTGAAATTTAAGTTTAATTTTTTTCGTCCATTTTAGCTGACTTTCAGGGGCACACCAAGATGTTCATCAATAATTACGGAAGAAGCGGTAATTTTTTGTTAATTTTAACTAGATGCTTGAATCTATGTTGCTAGACTCCTATAGCAATAAAGACAAGTTCTGATCTAGTTGAAATTGTTTGAAAAAATTATGAACACGAATGTAATTCGGCGTGATTATTTTTCAAACTAATCAGCAAAATGCAAATTTGTGAGTATCTTCGTTAAACAGGTTAACTAACAGCAAATTTTAACGTCAAATCAAAATGACACTGACAAATGTCCGGTACCAAATGGCTTACGCATTCATTCAAACGAAGATCCAATCAAACAACGTGAGAAAATTGATGGTTTTATTTGGTGCCATATTGCGGTGGATCGATTGTAGTGCTATCTAGCGGCACGTATTGAAACTAGGTACAAGGTAATAAACTGGGAAATCAGAAACTGTAATTAGTGTACAGCTATCTACTTTTAACTCACTTAGTAATGTCAATATTGCCATGTTTCAATTATAAACTAACTAGATATTTCAGAGTTCCTGTAAAAAACCAAGACGCACACCTTAAATATGTTTTTAAGCGAGTGTCACAAAAAATGAAGTTTTACGGATCTATT
>CAJUYH010010083.1:0-12797 GCA_910591685.1 Galerucella tenella
CCGTTCGCTTTTTGACAGATTGTATATTAGAGGAAATTTCTTGTAAACCTAATAGGTAGCAAATATGACATTGGTTAGGTTATAATTTGACAAACATATTGTGACCAATTTACTTTATACGCATGCGTCAGTTCGAAAGAAGTTCTACCAACACACAACACAACACACAACAAATATAGGTTTAGTAGAGCTGCTACTGTTTGTACAACAGGCTTAGGGTTGAGCTAAGCTTATATTTTAAGCCCAGCTCAGTTGAGCTCATTTTCAAGCTTCAAATGTACAACCGGACTAAATGAATTTGGTCACTTTCCTATGATAAAAACAGTTTGTATAATAGAAACATGTCTGGTTCATCTCCAGATGAAAAAGGAAATAGTATACATCCTAGAGCAAAAGTTTATGGAATATATCACCATTGCAATCGTTGAAACAACACGATGGTTTTGAGTAACCATTCATAGGAAAAAGGAATCTGAATTGATCGTTTTTAAGCTGAAATATTTCAAAGAATAGTTCAAATTTTTCCCGTTGAACACTTTGAAAGAAGAAATCGTCGAGACTACCTCACAGGATCCATTTAAGAATTTCAAGTTTGCTTTGTAATAAAATATAATCCTTCAAAAGCCTTATATCATTTACTAACAACTTAATTAATGTATCCTATAGTCGACTATCTTTTGATGAATATTTTTCTTACACTAATACAGAATTCTTTACGTGACACCACTCAAGTTGCGGTATTCGGTTAATTACAAGGAAGGGCCCAATCTTTCGAAGTGTCAAAGTAAAGCAGGACTAATTAACAAGAAAGACGCGTTGTCGGTGTACTATATCAAGAATTTGTTGACAGGATGCACCACACTAGATTAGACTGACATGAGAGGCAGTGTCGTATTTTCAGAAACATGTAAACAGGAGATTTTGATTTTGAAAGTAGACTTAAAATAATCCAGCCGGGAAGGTAAATTGTAGGCTGATTAATTCGAGAATAATTGAAGTGAATTGAGTTTGGTGAGGAGGGCGTGTCAAGTCCAATAATTCAACTTAGAATGGGGTGGGGGGGCAAAAAGATACCAAAATAATCACGGGTTAATTACCACACAATCAACGAGCAATCAACAACTTTCTTAATAATTTGTGAAAAGTTTCAAGTCGATCCTAGCATTTTCGAATTATTTTTCCATGGAAATTTTTATTTTATTGATTGCAATAAAATGGGGACTTTGTAGAAAAATTTTTTATCTGATTATTACAAATTAGTAAGAAAAAAATTGATGATTGATTTTAAATTACACATTTCCAATTTTTCAGCGGATTGTCGTTGTGTATGTAAAACCAGCATTTTGATTGAACATTATTCAAAATTATAATGGTTTGTGTGTATATGACAGTCATTTTACTCAATACTGGTATTCAATTAATGGATTATTGACAAACTGCAGCAATAAACCAAATTTAGGACTTTCAATTATGTAGTTTAATTTCTAAAATCGATCTAGCACTTTATATGCTAATCAGATTTTGTATTATTTTAAAGCTCAACGCAAAAACTCATCAGGTGAATGATTTTTACTCTAAATACTCATTTCCGTCATTTTTAGTTACCGATATAGCCAGCAGAGGGCTAAACTTCTACGGTTGGACTCAAAAGTATGCTTTGGGGCGTATGATGGTTTCTCAGAGGCTGTACTCACCATGACAATTAATAAAAAATGAAGGTTTACAGTGCTATTCAAAAGTCCCCTCCCCCCATTGACATTGGCTACATAGCCACATTAATTTTGTTTGGACTTGAACTAATTTTGACGGATAAATTAAATAAATACCAAAATTATTATTTCACATTTGAATATTGAAGATTTTTCAGTCCGCCTCTGATTAGTTGTCAAAAAAATTGACGTTTTCAATTTAATAGTAATTGTTGCTTTGCGAAGTTTTTCTAAATAGCTTGAATATTCAATTTTATTATTGTTTAACGAGACGTTTGAGAGTTTAATAGGCAAAATGGTACGTACTGAAGCCGGCAAAGTAGCAGCTATCTTAATAATTGGTGAATCTAGAAAGAATCTCCATGAAGCAGATCGCCCTATCTCGAGAACTTATTTGAGGAAGCTTCTTCACAAGTTTGAAGCAACAGGTAGTGTTCAAAATTCCTAACGATCTGGTCGACCAACATTTAGTGATGATAAAAAAATTGATGTAGTTGCTGAAATGGTAGTAAACCCTACTTCCTCTTTAACTAAAGTTGCGTCTATCTGTGAAGTAAGTAAAAGTTCAGTACAGAATAAAAATAAATTTCATCCATACAAGTTAAAAATGGTGCACCACCTTTCGGATGACGACTCCAACAGAAGTCTCGAATTCTGTGAATGTATGACAAATAAAATTAGTCAAAACCCACATTACACAAGAACAATTTGTTTTAGTGACGAAAGTACATTTTGTTTATACACAAAATGTAAGGTATTGGAGTGACACAAATCCTCACACCTTTCGCGAACAACATACCCAATTTCCAGAAAAAATCAATGTTTGGGCAGGTATTTTGGGAAACCACATAGTTGGTCCTGACTTCCTAAATTCAAATTTAAGCGGTGAAGTGTATCTAGAGATGTTCCAAAATGCAATTAAGCCGTTAATTCTTGAAATTCTGGAAGATAATCCAGATGAATTCGGCCATCTGGAAATAATATTTCAACAAGATGGTGCTCCTGCACATTATTATGGTGCAGTAAGACGTTACCTGGATGAAGAATATCGAGGTAGATGGATCGGCCGGCGAGGTGCTATATAATGGCCACCTCGGTCACCAGATCTGACACCATTAGATTTTTTCTATGGAGGAACTTGAAATCCAAGGTTTATACTACAGAAAGAATTATTGAAGAATACAATGCAATTTCAGCTTACACATTCGAATGAGTACGACAAGAGCTTACTAATAGGATGTATTACTGTCAGGAAGTAGACAGAGCACATTTCGAACACTTGCCATAAGAATCCATTGTTGATATTTGATTAATTAAATAAAAAAAAATAATTTCAATAATTTTGGTATTTATTGAATTTATCCGTCAAAATTAGTTTAAACCCAAACAAAATTAATATGGCTATGTAGCCAATGTCACTGCCTTTCAAACAAGATATCACTTGCCATAAGGTCCTATTTAAAATTATTGGCCAGAGTGGCACTGTGACGTCATCTATTACTATCACATCACCTGTTACCAATCATAGAGAAGTTTACAACACTTTATTTTCACCCTCCAAATTTTATTAATGAAATTGTAGCCGTTCAAAAGATACGAGGGGACTTTTGAATAGCACTGTAGATATATACTTTGGCAAGTTTATCTGAAGCCGAGAAAGAAAAGAGGTCGAAAACATTCGATATTGCCATGTTTAACTATGAAAAAGCTAAATTGCTAAGTATGTTGTTGTAAGTTTATGACAGATATGCGCTATGTTTCCTCGCCTCATACCGATGCCGCGTAGCTTCAGATAAACTTGCCAAACATTACCTTGTATGGAAATTGAGATAATTGACATTAGACTGGCAGTGACTTATCTGGCGGCGTCTGATGATTAAAGAGATTGTGCGATCAAAATATGGTCTTTTGTAGTTTGTTTTGGTGGATAAATATTATAATTAAGAATTTTAAAACCACAATGTAACTAGATCCGACAAAATATTTGAATTTGAACTTTCTTATTAAAAGAAAAAAAGTTTCGAAACTTGCACCCCTCAGAAGGTAATCAAAGAGAAATTAAAAGAGATTCTCATCCGCATATAAGTTTGCATAAAGTTGTCGTTTTTGTTTTACGACAACGAATAATGGAACGGAGGTTTTTACTTGTCCGCCGAGAATTTCGAGGCAATCAAAATCATTGTTTCAAGAAAGTTCTGCAAAGTTTGGCAAGAAGCCAGTGTAGAATAATTTAGTTGAAATCTGTTAAATACCATGAGAATTGTCTTAGCAATTTGCCACGTGAAATGCCTGGAAAGTCCTATTTAACAGCAGATTTACCATAGAAATTCCTCGGTTTTGTTGTTCTGTTGCAATTTGGATGAGATGCGAACAATGTGCATTATCATATCGAAGTTTTAGGATATTGAATACATTAACAAATGTTTTTGAAGTGTTGGTTATCACTAAAACAATATTTTCAACCAAATATATAATCTTACATTTGAAGTTTTATCCCTTTTTATACCTGAAATTATTGTAATGAAATACACATAGATTCAAAAGTTTTGCATCACCTTCTTCGGATGCGAAGGAATTTTTTTGCGCTAACAATTTTTTGTTGGCTTGTTTATCAATGTTTACCAATTCAATATGTTCCATATTTTTTGCAATATACAGATGTTTACAGTTTTTTGTAAGATAACATTTTCAGTGTGATCATTTTAACATTCAAGGCATTTGATTTTTACGATTTTAAGTGCAAACATGAATCGTCAAGTCATACGTGAGATTGACCGTGCAAGAATAGTGGCTTTAGTTGAAGTAGGTCATTCTCAAAGGTTCATTGCAAACAGAGTTGGCGTTTGGCAAAGTGATGTGCGTGTATGGAACCGGTATCTCCAGACCAATTCTCTTCGTGATAGACCTAGAAGCGGTAGAAGGCGTGTTAATAATCAGCGGCAGAACCGCTATATCCACTTAACTTTCCGAAGAAACCCGACCATGGCAATACCAGCACTCCAAAGAGATATAAGACATGCGTTGGGAGTTCAAGTATCGATCTCGACATTACGAAGACGAATACTTGTAACAGGTTTGAGGTGTCGCCTACCAATAAGAGTGCCCAGACTACAACCTGAGCACAGAGTTCGCCGACTACAGTGGGCTCAAGAACACGCGGCCTTGCCTGAAGAATTTTGGAATTCGGTGTTTTTTTCCGACGAGACTAGGATTTGTTTGGTACAAGATAGCCATCGAATACGTGTGTGGCGGGATCCAACGAGAGTTGCTCAGCTTGCCCATGCTCGCCCCGTGCCGCCTTTCAGAGGAGGAAGTGCTATGTTTTGGGTTGGTATCATGTTAAATGATCGCACAGAATTAATTCATGTGGAGGGAACAATGACTGGTGATAGGTATATCAAAGAGATTCTACATCCTCACGTGAGACTATGGAGCGCAGCTGTTGGCAATTTTTGCGTTTTTATGGACGATAACGCCCGACCTCATCGGACCAGAGCTGTAAATGAGTATCTTTAAACTGAAGGGATCAATCGTTTGAACTGGCCTGCCCTATCTCCTGACATGAAACCCATAGAACATGCTTGGGACATCCTTGCCAGGGCAGTGGCAGCACGCAGAAATCCACCCAGGAGTGTACAAGAGCTAGTTCATGCGGCCCAAGAAGAATGGCGAAATATTCCTCAACAGAATATCAATAATTTGGTAAACAACATGGGCAGGCGACTTCAAGATTGCATAATTTCTAGAGGTGGAAATACTCTTTATTAAAAGTTCTCATGCAGGTTCTCACTTAACCTTTTCCTTAAAAAGAATCAATTTGTATTAAATTTATTTAATTTCTAAGAATACTTTTTATGTTTAAAGCAAGTTTATTATTGGATAATAAAAATGTTTGACAAATATACACGTTTTTTTTATTGAAACTAATTATTTGATTAATCTCTGATCCATTTATAATGAACACATTTTTTTTTCGGAGATTTAGGGTGATGCAAAACTTTTGTGTACATAAAATAAATAGCTAGTGTAGGCAAGTGGGACTTAACATCAACCACTCCTAAACCATCTTAATAGCCTTCAATAAGGAAAAAGGAAACCTCAAAACCATTAAACCTGATGGGGAAGAGGTTGACAGTAAACTCCTGTGAAGCAAACACAAAAACGAAATTATATACAGAAATCTGGCTGGGCGAGATTGCCAAAAAAGTAGAAGATTTGACCAACGGAATGATCTAGTAGAGCTGAGGCCATCAAATATACTACAGTCTGTAGAGATAAATAGATGCCCAAATAAGACTAAAATTGAACTGGAAGGCACTAACGTGACATTGTCGCCTGAATGGGCACCTGAAAAAGGTCAAAATAGTGGAGAAAAAAGAATGAAGATTCTGTGGCTTGGAAGAAGAAACCTCCATCCAAATACTTGTGAGTTGCAATGCGATTCAGTATCCTAGGGCACAGCATACATATAGGAAGCTAGTGGACATTTACTTGAACATAGCAGATATCCTTTAATTCTTTCGGGAAATTGATCTAAAGGAGCTATCAATCTCTGAGTGGAAGAGAAGGGGCACAATAGATCCTTCCCAAGGATGATTTAGTTCACCTAAAAGTGGTCACATTCTATGGTTGACTAGAATGGCTGCACCAAAAAATATTCCTAAGCAAAATTTTGTCGAAACTGGTCTTCTGCAGCTCCATCTTCCGAGACCAAGTGTCAACTGGAACCTTTCAGGGCCTCACCAGAACACACAAACAGTTTCATGGAATTTGGTCCAGCCGCTTGAGAGAGCTGCAATACATACACATGTACAGAAGAGTTATTTGTATAAAAAAGAAAGATTGTAGATTGCTCGACAAACTTTGCTTGGAATGGAGAAAAGGGAGAAGCCTCTAGCGAAGCGAATAGAATTGGGTGTGGAAGCAAGGAAAAAGCCGATAGCTTATACACTAGAGATTTTGTGAAATTAATAGAGCAAGATCTCTAGCATGATGGATAAATGTTCTTCATCAAAAGGTTGGCAAAAATCATTGAATAGAAACATTTTATTAAAGATATGAAATAATGTAAAAATGGAACAGATAAAAATTTGATTCGTCGAGTGTAGATTAACGTCAAAACTTTGGTAAATAGTTTTCAATTGAGTGGGTATAAAATATTTTTGAGTGCATCTGAGATCTCCCAATACAAAGTGTATTTTTACATATTTATTTTTGAGTAACAATTCAACTTAAATCATACAGTTAAACATATTATTCTTAACAGTAAAACCTATCTTATGTTTCGATAATTTTTTTTCTCGTGTCTATCAAATAATTCAATCAACACTAAATAATGCATTATAACTAACAACACATATTTCATTCGCTTGATGTCCAGTTTCCGTACACAAATATTTCGGTACATTTTCCCAAACGTACCCTAAATTCCGTAACTTTCGTACACGAATTCCTTCCCTTATGTAGTAAGGTAGACGCCTCTGAGTAGGGACGGTGTCCCTTATGGGATTCGCTATTTTTAATGTCTCGCTCTTGGAATATTTGATATTTTGACTGCTAATTAAAATTCCGCAATAAATAAATTAACGTTACCATTACAAGATATTGTGGAATGTGAAAAAAATGTTGATTTTTACTTTTTTTTACCTTTTTCAAAAGTAACCGACACAACATATTTAACTTATTTTTGGCTGAATACTAGAAAATAATGACACCATATCAGAAGCTTTCCTAACGACTAACTCGATGTAAGACGATTTTTACAAGCATTATATCCTGCTCGGTGGAAAGGTAGAGCAGGCTCAATGTTGAACTGGCCATTTTGGTCACCCAAATCAACCTCCCTTGATTTTTTTATGGAGATATCTGGAAACCAAAATTTATGTCACTAAGCCATCATCAGATTACAGTGTGTCCTGGAATCCACAGTTCATTGAGTATGCCCAAGCATTATCACACCATTTTGGAGCTGATTAGACAAGAGCTCAGTGCTTCAATGGTTGCTTGACTATCCAACATTATGACAATCTTGTTGCTTGATTCCGTAACGAATTTCTTTTATCATACCATCTCGTGGCATGTCTCAGGAGGTGGTTTTTTTAATGATTCCCTCTCTACTTAGTCTGTATCTTGTTCTTTCTACCACACTTTCCACCACCATATGTGGTGGTTTGAGGTTAAGAATCACTTCCATGGCTGCTGGTGCAGCTCCTGTAGTGCATATATAGGCTTGTCTTTGTATTTTGGAGAGGTTTTCTCCCGTCGTCAATTGGCTAGTTTTACTACTCCACGCAACTGTTCCATGAGTGATAATTTGTCCCACTGAGGCAGTGTACATCCAGACCAAGATTTTGATGATTTTGATGATTTTGATGCCGGGAGCACTGCAGCCTATTGGCTTATTGTACTCTACTCCCACATTTAGTCCACCCATCCAGTTATTCCCGTACCTACCTTCGAGTAGACGATATAGGTCTATTGGATGTGTGCCATATACTTCAGGTGGCACATTGGCTTTTCCGAAGATTATTTGTCTCCTCGAGTCCAGTGCCTCACGGTCAGATAAGATATGAGTTACGGTCTCAGTCTCCATGCCACAAAGTCTGCAGATGAGGTCCCCGTTATATGCAGGTGATCTTTAACCGGGGTATGACCCGTTAGATAACCAGTGATAATTCTTAGCTTATTCCTACTGATATTCAATAGTTATTCGGCCCGTTTCACACATGTGTCACCTATGAAGGTTTTACTGTGTACCTGCTTTGGAGTGTTCCTCCACTGAAGTCTATGTTGGCTTTGTACCCATTTTTGTATTTGCCCTCGGACTACCTTCTTTGTGGTCCCAAGAGCTGTTTCTGGTCCAACATATGTTGTTGCTGAACCTCTTCTCGCGAGTTCATCAGCTTAATCATTTCCAGAAATACCGTTATGTCCCGGCACCCACACTAATCTTACTTTAATGTGTTTTGTTAGTTCATTTAGTTCTTTTTGGCATCATTCTACCAGTCTGGATGTTACTTTGCGGCTGTTTAAAGCTGCAAGAGCTGCCTGGCTGTCAGTAGGTATGTTTATCCTATGAGTGTCAGTCCTATATTTGTTAACTCTTCCACATTCTAGGATAGCATAAATCTCTGCCTGAAATACAGAGGTATGTTCTCCTAGTGAAAAGGAGCATCTTGTATTTCTCATTTCACTATACACCCCCTGCTCCTGTCCCTTTTCCAATCTGTGACCCGTCTGTGTACCAGGTCTCTCCTCGGGGACACTTCAGTTTGCTTGGCTCTTGACAGTCCTTCCTGTGAGGTATTTCCACATCATATTTGGGACTGGGTAGAAGTTTAGTGGCTATATAGTCTGTTTTCATATATAAGATGGCTCCACTTATACTGTCCTCAATGGATATGTGTCCTGATCTAACTATTTTGTTGCTCAGGTTGCTTTGCAGCCTAAAAAGGCCCATCCTTGCTTCCCCCATTACCACAAGGTGTAATGGAGGAAGGCCAAATAAGGCTTCTAGTGCTGCGTTTGGCGTGCTTCTCATGCACCCTGCAATACTGAGACAAGCAAGTCTTTGCACCTTGCCTTGCCTTGCACCTTTTGTGTCGTCTTTGTTCACCAGACCAAAGACGCATATGTTATTGTGAGTTTAACCACCACACTGTATATCCAGTGTATGATTCGCGTACTCAACCCCCATGTTTTCCCACAAGTTCGTCTTGCCACCATTAATGGTTTCCGATCTTGTTACTACTTTTTCCATTTGCTTGGTCCATCTTAATCTCGAAGATTTTTGGGATACAACCCCAGATTAAAACAGTTAGTGTAATTCATAATAGTAAAGATTACCTTCATAGGTTTTTGTCAGGAATATAACTCATAATCCGTGTACGTGTACTCCACAAAATGTAGAATATAAGCAATAATTTGGATACGTAAGGCGACGTGAAGACATTATTATCAAAGCTTGGAAGTCTAATTAGTAGCTAAAGCCGAAAAATGCGCTCCGGATATTGGAAAAACTAATGGAACACTCAACTCATATAAAGAATATTAAAGCACGTTGAAAATTTATGAGAATCCTGCGATTCTTCGATTAATAACTCGCATTCATAAATTTTACAAGTCGGAAATTATCACTCATCGGCGTCGATGATCTCGTTGCATAAATTGGCCGACGTTGAATATATAATTCATATATATCTTTTCGCCCATTTCGTATTCCAGACATAATTCACCAATCGAATCTGGTTTAATCCAACAAAACGACGTACGGTGCATTTTAAATCACACATACTCGTTAACAAATACCTGCAAGGTATCAAAATGTAAATAACGAAAATAAAATTGTCGTAAATACATCTTGATATACAAGGTGTCCCAGCGGTTGTTACAGTTTATCTTTTAATTTATTATTGCCTGTAAACGAACTTGGGACACGGTGTACCTATAACCTGTTATTTGACGTAATATAAGAGTTTTGTTATAAAAAGGTAGGTACTCGTTAGCAGCAAGCGACCAAGAACGTAGACAGGAGAGGGAGACAGGCCACAAGCGACAGAGATACGAGAAGAATAGATCGTTCGCAATTATTACTCTTTTCATAGTCCTAATGTGTGTTATTCGGAAAAAATCTTTTCCACGTAGCCTACAATTGCTTGAAGGTTCTATATAATTACAAAAAAATGATATTTTCGATTATTAATAGGGTTCTTTAGTTCCATAAAAGAGAAGGTATCAATTATAAAGGAAGGCTGGAGGCATTCAGCACTCATTAAGGCTAGGTACAGGCAACATTAATCATTGAAGCTTCGCTCCAACAAGAAAATGGATGTACACTGGAAAACCTGCTATTTATTTTTTATGAGACCTTTTTGTGTTGCACAAATTCGGAACTTTGTACATAAACTTTGAAAACAAACCAGTATTTTTGAAATTATCGTAAAATATATGGAGGAAGCTTGATATTAAGTTTTGTAATAATTAATTTGTTAACTATAGAAATGATTTACACAAAATCTATTAAAATTTGGAATAAATTAGGCAAGATACTCTTAGATAATGAAGATCCATATATAAATTTGTTAGTTCCGATTCTGAAAGGAAGCAGAAATATAGAAAACGAACGAATTGAGAGATACTGGGAAATATTAGGAGAACTAAATAATAAAGATATAATAAAAAAATTAGAGCTGCTGGAGCATATATGGAGACAAGGGCGAGAAGTAGTGAAGGCTACAGCAGATTACAATATTATCCTGAGGTGGGCTGAAGGGCACGACAGGAGTAAAGGAAATCGCATTGCTGATTCTTTAGCCAGGGAAGCCGCTGGACTGAAAATTCTAGGACCCAGTGATACCTACGCCCTAATGACTTCGAAAATTGCGGAACTAGGGAACTAGCCAAACGTTACACCTTTGCTGAATCCCTTAAGAGATGGGATGGAATCAAAGGATGCGATCTTGCCAGGATCACTCTGGGCGACTCTGGGAAGCTTGCGCCGAAGAAATATTTGACGATGACCAGGAAAAACCTACGTTTAACAGTAGGATTTCTGACTAAGGAAACACCTCCATACTATGGGGCTGTGGAAGTGGAAGATGAAGCTGTCAGGCATGTCTTATGCGAGTGTCCGGAGTTATCGTCAATAAGAGAGTGTGTGTTCGGTGAGTCTTGGTTTACACCTGCCGATATAAAGGAGATGTCTCCTAGTGACTTGTCCACCTTCCTGAGAAGGACAGGATGGACGATGACCTAGGAGGACAACTCCTCGGGAGGATGTACAATGGGTCATATGTGGCTCAAATGCTGTGAGCCTACACTCACCCTCCCTACTCTACAGATACAGATACAGAGAGATAGTAGAGGCTAAACAATGGTAGTTTGGAGGTAAAAGAAAACATGGGAGACCCAGATCGAAATAAATGATAGAAGAGGAAGGATTGAGCAGGACATGAGTTACAAGATATGAGGATAAGAGCAAGGGACTGAAATAAATGTCGGCGAATCAGTTAGAGAGTACAATAATGAGCTGGTGATAAAGAATTGTCCTTCTAGGTGAGTGGATTTAGAATAAAGAAAACAGCTTCGCCTCACATGGGTTATTGGGGCAAATATATGAAAAACTATGGGGCTAGTGGACACACCTCTATGCAGGATGTGTGAACAGGAAAATGAAACTGTCAGGTATGTCTTATGCGAGTGTCCGGAGTTATCGTCAATAAGAGAGTGTGTGTTCGGTGAGTCTTGGTTTACACCTGCCGATATAAAGGAGATGTCTCCTAGTGACTTGTCCACCTTCCTGAGAAGGACAGGATGGACGATGACCTTGGAGGACAACTCCTCGGGAGGATGTACAATGGGTCACATGTGGCCTAAGTGATGTGAGCCTACACTACAGATACAGATACAGAGAGATAGTAGAGGCTAAACAATGGTATATCGAAATGAATGATAGAAGAAGAGGAAGACTTTAGCAGAACATGAGTTACAAGATAGAAGGATAAGAACAAGAGACTGAAATAAATGTCGGCGAATCAGTTAAAGAGTACAATAACGAGCTGGAAATAGGTACTTGTCCACTAACTAAATGGATTTAGAATGGATGAAACAGCGTCGTCTCACATGAGATATTAAGGCAAATATTTAAATAACATAAAGTATTTTTCTTATTGTACTAACATGCAGTAATCACAATTCAATTAAACTGAAGATAAGTTTATAGCGACTTGATATGAATCTTTAATATGAAATGATAGAATTTGTACGTGAAATGTTTGATAAAAGTAAAGATAATGATCCAAGAAAAAAAAATTACTTGTGAATTATTTAGTGTGACATTTGTCGGTTGCATTAACATATAAACGTTTGCTGTGTTCCATTTATATTGTCCGATCTATAATCAAGAAATGAAGGTATTTGCGACAAATTGTTTTGGAAACAAAAAAAAATACTTCAAAGCATTTTATGAATTATTTCGCCAATATAAGAGAATGAATGATTTATTACTAAGCACTACGAAATGAACAGTGGAGGAGAAGGAGGGTGTTCGATTATTGGCTGTTTTTTAAGGCTCAATACCGAGAAGTATAT
>CAJUYH010010084.1:0-12796 GCA_910591685.1 Galerucella tenella
TACCTGGGCGGGTAACCACGTCCAGCAACTGCAGTCAATTGGGTAGCCCCAGGTGTTGAAACAGTATCCCTTTTTCAAGTTTATAATAAAATTGACAATATATTTTAGCCAAAATTGAACAGCTTTTACACTTGGGTGGGTGACCACGTCCAGCAGCTGCAGTCAATTGGGTAGCCCCAGGTGTTAAAAATTTGGCTTGTGTGCTGTCCCAACTATCAAGCCAATGTACACTGTGGGCCGAAGTAAAGGAGTACATTTTTTAATTGAAAATACCGAAAAAGCATGTTAGTAAAATTTTAGCTAAAACAGTTTTCAAATGCACTGTTATTCCCTACCACTGTAGATATTGAACATGTTTTGCTCGTAGCCTGTCCCCCAACAGGTAGGCCAAGGACCGGTTGTTGAGCCAGTGTAACCCATAGTAGCACAGTAGCCCCAAATCAAAAAACCTACTGGTTTTTTTGATAGGGGATACTTATTGCTCTACAAAATTTATTTGTCTACTGATACCAGTAGCTAAGTATTTGTGACCACGCCCCATGAATGCAGTCAGTTGGGTAGCCCCTCGGGTAGCCTCAGGTGTTGAAATATCACTTTTCTCTAAGTTTTTAATAAAAATGACGATATGTATTGCATTTTCCGTGGTTATAGCAACATATCGATTTGGCTAGACGTATAGCAAGGTGTTCATTCTATTTTTAATTGTAATTACAGTGTTCGGACTGTGAAATCAATAAAATGTATGAAATTGAACGTAAATTAAATTAGTTGGACTGCATAAACGATTTGAAATAAACATTGGTTGTCGTTAAAAGTATTCTTCATAACGACGAATTCTTTGGTGATATTTATTAGATTTGAAACATAAAAAAAATGACAGCTGGTGATAGTAAATATAAACATTTTCACGGTAAACGTCAACCGCACATGTTTTAACCGAGAGAGAGTGAGATAAAACCATAACCTATACTACTGAATCGAAGTTAGCGTTGTAAACAATGTTCATCCGCCATTATTTAACCTCAAAGTTCGAAATAACCGGGCGTTAAAATTATATAGAAATAACTGTAAACGTCTGTGTCTAGTCATGTAAAATCGATGAAAATCTCGAGAGTAGGTCAACGAGATGCCTATGGGCGCGGGAGCACGTGTTTTCGGCGTACTTAACACACAAAAAAATACATTTTTCTCATCCTACCTGGTAGCCAAAGTTGTAGCAATACCGCTGGACCAGGAGAGCCTGGAGGAGCCCTTCCATAGCGCTCGAAGTTTATAATACCGCACATGTCTACATATCCACCACACCAGCACTACACTGCACCGAGACAGACCTTGCAATGCCATTCATCGAGGCCATTGGCTGGCAACACCGCCTTCAGCTATCAGCTGGCGCCGTGCTCCTTTGTCGTCGCTTTAACGCGCATGACACCGCTCTTTCGGGTTCGGCCAGACTTTGTTTGATAATTCGTATAAATCGAATGCATTGTTGCCGATGCTTTGACCTTTCATTATTATCGAGGATACATTTTACTCTTGTTTTGTATTAATCGGTTGATCTACTTTCTAATTAATATTTTTTTACTGGTTTTTATTACGGGGTGACGTAAAGTTTAACTAAAACATTCAATCGAAAATATCTTAGTTTGTTTCTACCCTTAATATTAAAGGAGGGATCGAGAGGGTTGGATTTTTTTTTCAGTTTGTCATTTATGTAGATTGAAATTTATATAAAAACAGATAAACTAACCAAAAATTCCATTATTAATTTATTTATTGCGGGTATTTCAAGGTTAAGTTGTTTATTCGCAGTTTCTTTAGTGTTTGTAGTCCCATACATATTTTCAGTTTGTTTTGACACAAATACTGTAAAGAGACCACACATTAATCGTATTGGTAGCCCAGAATAATGAACTGCTCTACAAAAAGATATATATGTTAACAATTTTATTATCAACTGTTTTCTCTATAATGTCTAAGCGCTAACTTGGTACTACTATGTAGAAAAAGAGCTATGAATTCCCAAGAACCGAACAGACACTCTAAGAATTGAGACATTTTTTGTTCAACTAACGACAAAAATAGTTACTTGAATGACATTATTGAAAGTACTCTTTATTAACTCTAAATACTTGAGAAATTTCAAAATGCTGATGTTTTTCCCTGTATCTAGGCATATTTTTGTATTATTTAAATAAATATAACAATAAGATTAATATTCACTTTTCATAAATAATAATTGACCGTAAACAACAAAGTACAGACCTGTCAAGAACTGTCAGTGAGACAGAAAAAGATGTAAGACACATTGCCGCTACGAAAAGTACGTCTGCATCTTATTTTGAGTGTTGTAATTTCTCCCGATTGATAGGTCGCGCTTTCGCGTGATCTAAACATCAACTAATCAAATTTCTCAAGTCAAAGATGAGGTTTAACGTTTGTAATACTTTTAAACGGTTCATTAATGTGATATTTTGATTAGGATTAATCACAGACCTGCCTTTTTTCCATTTCTTCCAAGGTAATGTGTTCAAAATTTATTATTAATGGCCAAACCTATTCAATCAAACTAGTTTAAATGGTTTAACGCTTTTAGTGTTTCCTTGGGAATGACTGAAGTTTAGCTCAGCCTGAAAGAAGTTTGACAAAGGCGAAAAATGTAGGGACTTTTTTGTTTGAAAAACTTTCTTTGTTGGCAATGCCAAAGGTGTGTGAAGTAGATGGACCTTGGACCTTGAAGGTGAAGGTGGTAAGAAAAAATAGATGCGGTTAATGAAGACTTGAAACAGTTAGGAATAGTTGACTTAAAAAATCAATTTCAGTTTCGACACACTTATCTGGCGCAGTCAGTAGGATTCGCGAATGTGTGGGGAACAGTAAGTTTCTTTTCCACGTCTCTATCGTGTGTTAGAAACTTTTGTGGACTTTAAACTACCCTTCAGTGAAGACGCGACAGATCCAGCTGGAGCTCTTTTAGAAGCAGAAAATCCGGGAAGAAACTGGTATGTGCTACCATCAAAATAGGGACAGAAACTGAAGATATATAGTAAAAAAAAGTTTACAAGGGCATTATAGATAACATTAAAATTCTTAGAAATGTATAGGACTTCTGTAAGTGTCATAGCATGTCATCTCTTGACAAGAGGAGGTTTTTTTCAGCATTTGCGAGTTGGGTTTATATTATGCAATGTTTGTACATGATTTACTAGGATTTTTGACATGAAAATTCATCTGTGGCATCCCAAAAACATGCCCCCCTCCCGCAACTTGGAAAAAAAATGTATACGTGTTCAGTAAACTCGAAAATTTAAAGATACTGTTTTTAGAGACTAGAGCGAGGGAGTGTCCCGCTCCTCTATAAGTTACCCAAATGTAGGGATGTAAAATGACGGTCATTTATACGTCATTTTTGTCATTTATCATTATTTTAATTGCTTTAACTTAAATGTAGGATATTATATTTATATAAGTGTTATAAGTAAATAATGCAACTCCAAAACAGATATTTTTGAATATATGACTGCAATATAGTTTAATGACGGTCAGTTTTAGTGTTTATAACTGTCATATATTTAAATGACGGTACGAAATTTTTGGTCAAAAATTGTCTCACAACCCTACCCAAATGTCCAAAAAAGAACAGTTTAAAGTTAAACTTCCAATATTGGGCGTTCAAGTTTGAACTTGTTCAACTTCCATAGAATCGATGGAGCATACCAAACTCAGAATTAACATGTTTAAGCGAGTGCAAGTGTAAACGTTGAATAATTAGATTAAACATGGCGGATTTTTAGGTTAATCAGCTGTTTCAACGCATTTTCAAACAATCAAAATATAAATTAACAAAATATACATTACCAGCAATAAAACAATTCCTTTACAATTAGTTGTCGACACTAAAACACTAATCAAAACAATAGACTACGATGCACACATTTTTCAAACAGCGTTAAGAAATATCTTCAACACACAAAGTACTGTTTTAAAGTTGTTAATTTTATAACAAAAACTAGTTGAACGCAGCTCTCTATATCACATTTAAACTATTAACTTAAAAATCCGACATGAATCTGATCGTATCCGATGATAATATAACATTGAAATATCCTAGGGGATATGGCAACGCCGCGCGGTGGTGCCCCAACAACTAATCGGTGAGTAGATATAGGAATGCCGCCGATTCTCCGACCCGGCTGGTATTTTCATTCTACGTCTAGTTGGCGTTGTGTGAGCACCATTTCGCGCGATTCGGAGTCCATTGAACGGTTACACGAAAATAAAATAAAATAAGGTTATAAAACGTTCACTTTCTTCGATTCAGGATGAAGATAGTAGTGTAAAGTGTAGCGTTGCTTACAATACAACGATCGACTCTTAACTAATCTTCTTGCCCAATCGCTAAGTGCTTTCGACCTCAGAAAAAAAAAAAAAAAAAAAAAAAAAAAAACCGGAACCGGAACCGGAGGCTATATGTGTGGATTGTTTTCGAAGTTTTATTGTGTGCGCTGATATTTGTAACGAACGATCATGATATGATGCTCGGGTGTTGGTGAAAAAATGGCGACTTTAAGTGTTTTTTTTTTGGTTAATAAAAATACTTCATGAAAAATAAAAATGGGTTAGTTTTTGTTTTAGTTTAGTTTGAAAATAGATTTTTGGTTGATATTTACTAATTTTTTTTATCAATTAAAAGCGGTTCTACATTTTATTTCGGGGAAGGGGGAAGGCAAAAAATAAAATAAATGTATTCCCTTCCCCTTCTCGAAAAAAGTATCAAATTTTTTTATATTTTTGTCTATTTATATAAATACATATTTATTTCCTTCCCTTTCTCAAAAAAAATATAAAATAATTTGCATTCCACGTGAAGTTTTCCAAAAAGGGGAAGGGAATAATTTTTTTGTTTTTTTCAGCCTTCCCCTCCCCGAAATAAAATGTGGGACCACTTTTATTGATAATTTATTAGGCCACTTTTTGGGAAAAGTAAATATTTACCAAAATTTTAAAATTACGTTAATCTTCACTGGTAAAATTGTAAAAAAAGTTCAAGGATGAAATAAAACAATTTTAATTTGTTTAAATCTTGAAAAAGCTACTGTGTGATCCTGCAGGAAGGATCTTCATCAAGTAAAAATGGCGACAGTGTTTTTTTTTGGTTAATAAAATTACTTCATGAAAAATAAAAATGGGTTAGTTTTTGTTTTAGTTTAGGTTGAAAATAAATTTTTGGTTAATGTTTACTAATTTTTTTTATCAATAGAAAGTGGTTCCACATTTTATTTCGGGGAAGGGGGAAGGCAAAAAAATAAAAAAGAATAAAATAAATTTATTCCCTTCCCCTTCTCGAAAAAAGTATCAAATTATTTGATATTTATGTCTATTTATATAAATACATATTTATTCCCTCCCTCTTCTTGAAAAAATATAAAATAATTTGCATTCCACGTGAAGTTTTCCAAAGAGGGGAAGGGAATAATTTTTTTGTTTTTTTCAGCCTTCCCCTCCCCGAAATAAAATGTGGGACCACTTTTTATTGATAAAAAAAAATTAGAAAATATTTATTAAATTTTTAAAGTTACGTTAATCTTCACTGGAAAAATTGTAAAAAAGAGTTCAAGGATGAAAAAATAAAACAATTTTAATTTGTTTAAATCTTGAAAAAGCTACTGTGTGATCCTGCAGTAAGGATCTTCATCAAGTAAAAATGGCGACAGTGTTTTTTTTTGTTAATAAAATTACTTCATGAAAAATAAAAATGGGTTAGTTTTTGTTTTAGTTTAGGTTGAAAATAAATTTTTGGTTAATATTTACTAATTTTTTTTATCAATAGAAAGTGGTTCCACATTTTATTTCAGGGAGGGGGAGGTAAAAAAAAATATTTATTCCCTTCCCCTTCTCGAAAAAAAGTATCAAATTATTTGATATTTATGTCTATTTATATAAATACATATTTATTCCCTTCCCCTTCTCGAAAAAAATATAAAATGATTTGCATTCCAAAAAGGGGAAGGGAATAATTTTTTGTTTTTTTCAGCCTTCCCCCTCCCCGAAATAAATGTGGGACCACTTATTATTGATAAAAAAATTAGGAAATATTTATCAAATTTTTAAAATTACGTTAATATTCACTGGATAAATTGTAAACAAAAAGTTCATGGATGAAATAATACAATTTTAATTTGTTTAAATCTTGATAAAGCTACTGCGTGATCCTGCAGTATGGATCTTCATCAAGTAAAAGCATCAACTATTCAAAAAAACTTCAAGTTATAATTGAATAAATAAATAAAATCATCGCAATAATTTTAATAAAAAAAATATGGCGGTTTATCTAGTAAGGATAGAAGTGAAAGTATATAGATTCTATACATATTTTAAATACGAAATAAACCAAAATTGTGTAGTTCTCTTATTACTCAATAGATAGAGTTGTAAAACGACCAATAAATTTACATTGTTTTCATTGAAATCAAGATGGCGATAACTATAAATGTTAATGTTTATGTAAGACCCCCCTTCGACATCAAGTGAGAGTCGGTTCGACCCCCCCCCCGAATACCTCACGAAATTTTTGCTTATAGTTTCTATAGGCTGAAATCGAGAGGAAAATAGTGTACAAATTAGATAAAATACAGAAAATACTAGTATCATTAGAAAATACATGGAAAATACAGAAAATCTCTGTTAGAACATTTCTTAATCGCATATTTTTTTATGAAAAAAGAAATATAGATATTCTTAAAGAAAATACTTGGAAAATACAGAAAATAGTGTAGATTTTTTATCAGTGGTTTACCCCTCGCCTAAAATCAATTGCAACAGTTGAAACACGTGTTCGTCTTCTTTGTCAACTTTTTTTTTTGTTCAACATATTCCTATTCACAGCAAAAAGTCGGCAAAGGAGTCGAACTCGTATTTTAACTTCTGCAATTGATTTTTGGATAAAACTTTTTTAAATGAAACTATTTCATTTCATTTCGATATTTAATTAAACATGCCACTTCTGTCAATCAGACAGTGTCAATATCGAAATAATTATTAATAATATTATAGAATTTTCCTAATTTTTTTATTATAGTGGAAATAATTAGAAACAGACAGCAGGTCAATCAAAAATAGTGAATTCGATTTTGGTTAAACTTTATTTAAAAATATTTCCTATATTAATTGTCCACTCTACCCCCTTTTGAATTAAGATTTCTTTTTCAAAACATTTTCGCGAGCTGAAGATGCAAAATTTAACTCATGTGACTAAGTAGTGTTGAAGTGATGATAATAAAATGCTAAAAATAGTTGATGTTGGCTGAATGTTTACCGCGTCAATACATTGGAATCTTTTTCGTCAATGGAGGACGGTACAAAATACCAACAATCATTCGTTAGTCAATTAGCCAAATTATAAATATTTGTCTAGAAATATTATAAATAGATAAAAATGATGATGATTCGTTGAAATTTTCCGAGAATTTTATCCAATGCGTAATGATACAAAATTTTTGGAATTTTTGATATTTTTTTTACCAGCCTGTAAACAGTATTAAATAGACACGACCCCCCCCCCTAGTGTCAAAAAATATTTCGCGCCCCCCCAACCTTTACAAAAATTTTAGGCGTTTACGTTATTTGCAATCTAATATAAACATAATTTTAAATTGAATACGTATATAAATAAATAAAATATATATTTAGGGCCTAGACTCCCAGCGACATCTTTTTATCAAGTCTCACAAATTATATGTTGTATGAAAAAAGTGAAGTTTTCTTGACCTCTCGCGACCCCCCTACAGAGGCTCTACGGTCCCACAGGGGGTCACGACCAGCAGGTTCGAAAACGCTGGTCTATAATGTTAATTTTTTTTAAGAATAAGAAAAGTTAACAAACAAGTTAAAACTGAAATCCGGGATGATGAAAAATAAAATAAAATAAAACTACTTACATCAGAATTTGAATTAGTTATGGCATTACTTTCTTTTGTTTCTTTAGGGACACTCACCTGAAACAAAACAAAATTATTTTCCCCTATAATATCACGAGAAGCATAGTAATTTTTAAAAAAATCCTTTCTATACACATTTTTTATCTTAAATTCCCAACAAAGCCGTTTTATTTGTAATATTTTCCAAAAAAAATCGCTATATTATGTCACAAAAACACACAAAATATCCGTAAAATGCAGCAAAAATTACAAAAAATTCAAAATTAAGTATTTAAAAGGGTTGTGATTAACATGAGAAAACTTTACGATGCTACGCATGCAATTTTCCGGAAAATCGCTAAGTAAATTTTAGAATTACAGAAAAATTTTCAAATAAAAAATTGTAGCATTATTTTTCAAAATATACGAAATTTCCTTGGTAGTATTTTTGAAAATCAATTTTCATGTTTTTAATTTCACGATATTAAGTAAACAATGGAATTGAGATAAAAATGTTTCAAATGAAATGTGTTCCAAAACGGGGTATCTACAATTGTGAGGTTTTATGTGTACTTTGACTAGGCTATGAAACAAAAAAAAGCATTATTTTCACCTATAATGCCACGAAAAGCATACCTACTAAAAAAAATCCTTTCTATACACCTTTTTAAAAAAATCGCTATATTGTATCACAGAGCTTAACAAAACGTGGGCAACGGAAAAATTGCTAGCCAAAATGCTTCATTTTATATCATAAATGACAGTGAAACATTGGCGTACGTAGACCTTTTTATTGGGGGGGGGGCCAAATATCAAATCGGACTCTTTTGATGAAAAAATAAAGGACCGTGCCCGCCGAAACATTGCTTTTGCATATTACCGCCCTCCAATTTCTCTCCAGACCGATTAGGGTGGGCCATGGCTCTCCCATGTAGGTACGCCTATGAAGTGAAATACATCACTCACATCTGATCTCTCCCACATGCGATCAGCACAAATTGCCCGATTAAACTTTTTCTCTACCTGTATATCCGCAAGAAATAGTACACCCCGTATAATCTCGCTAAGGTTATCTCCTCGAAAGGAATCTCGATTTTTATATAGTTGAGCCGATTATCACGAAAGGATGACAAAAGTTGAAAAGAGAAGAACAAGAAGAGGAAAAAAAATGGCGTTAGTCTCGTTTGGTAGCTGTGTATACGATTCTCCTTATACGGGCATGTTGGAATAAATTTAGAGGTGTCTTTACTTGGCAGAACAGTTTATATTGGTACAAGCCACATAAATACAATTAAGAATCCTTGAAGGCTTGTTAGCCAAGCCAAGCAAGATTTAAACAGTAATAATCTATTTAATCTGAAATGGGAGATGTTTGAAGTAAAAAAAATATCTTCTATTTCTGTAATAATTTGAATTTCAAATAATTCAATAGCGCTCCGCGTCTACGTATCTCTCTTTTATGTATCTATCTCCGTCTCTAGCTGGGTATTGAATTCTGTAATTTAAAAAAAAGAGCGTACGTATATATATATACAACGCCATATTGCTTTAACCGAGCGATTCAACGCAAAACTTTAGACGAAACTGTACATTCCCAGTAACATAACTGCAAACTGAAACACTGTAACAGGTTGTGACTATTGATTTCTTGTACGAGAGGAAACATCTAGCTTGATACGTTTGCAACAAAATCATCATTCGAGGTGAATTTTTTGGAAAATTAGTCGTAAATGTCCAAGAAAATTCAAGGTTTTTTTTAGACTAGATTTGTTTTATTTAAAAGTAGAATTAGGATATTGCTAAAGACCCAAACTTGCTACAGGGGACTGGTACTTGGCACTGCACCCTCAATCCTATCCATCATGGTTGGTACCAGCTAAAAATAGCCTTGATTTTCCATGAACCAATGCAATAAACACTCCACATGTTTCCCCCCAACTTTGGGAGTCAAAAAACGTCAAAAAGCATCATCGTATATTTTCAAGTTTACCTATACATGAATAAATGCAATAAATAACAATTTTTGAGAAAATTTAAATTTTTTTATGTCCACTCAGTATATAATTTTGATCTTACATTTTATTGAGACATCCTGTACATTTAAACATACTTTTTAAAACGTATCCTTTATCAGTGCACAAAATATTTAAGTAATTATAAAAAGGTAATTTTAAAACCTGTTTTTTGATTCACCCTGTATTATATACGATGGCGAATATTCCAAGTTCGATATGACGTTTTCAAAAAAATTCGGTAACACAATCGACTGAAATAGAAATCACCTACTTTTTCACTCAGTTTTATTCGACATTAAAGATAATGTCTATCAATACAATGTTGTAAATATTTATTGTTATTTTTAACCTTCGTATTTTAGGATTATACTTTTAAGACGGATAGTATACTGTAGTACTGTTAATTTTATAATATGAAAGTCACTTAAAATGTTTGTATATATAAGTAATAATAGACCGAGCAATAAAGTAAAAAAAAATTAATTGTAATAGGTATTTCTTTAATAGTTTTTATATCCAAAAAAAAACATGACCGCTGTGTCAACATTTTATATAATAAAATTGCAAAGTATTTAAAAATATTTTTCCAGTGACAATGTTCAAATGATGTAAAAGAGAATTAAATGCAACTCTTATCATTGTTATGGTAAGCTTTTTAATAACATTTGGGAGGGTTTTTAATAATACTTCAGTTTTTTGGTCGCCCCAAAATAAAAAAATTATAGCAGCCCCCCATAATACAAAAATTATAGCAACCTTCCATAAGCGGTCATCCATAAAGTACGTCACACGAATTTTAGGACTTTTGAACCCCTCCCCACGTCCTTGTCACAGGTCACATTTTTATAACCCCCCCCTCCTGATGTGAAGTCACACATTTTTTAAATTTATGCTTGTATTTAAAAATAATCGAGAGAAAACAACTATTTTCATTTTTCACTCATTTTTATTACATAATAATCTAATGAAATGCTAAATTATTAATAAATATAGATCAAGTTCGTAAAGTTTTTTTATTCACATCCAAACTTTGCGTTTTAGTATTTTACATTTCAACATGTGACGTCACAAAACTATTGCCACCCTCATGCCACTTGTCAGACGATGTCACACTTCGGTGATACCCTCCCTCCCCATTAACGTGTGACGTACTTTTTGGATGGCCCCTAATACAAAAATTATAGCAACCCCCCATAATACAAAAATTATAGCAACACCCCATAATGCAAAAATTGTAGCAACCCCCCCATACTACAAAAATTATAGCAACCCCACAGAATACAAAAATTATATTTTATTTAAATTGGTTTCTTGTATTATATAGGTACTTGACGAGTAATTCTTTACTATAATTTATGATTGATGATGGCTTATCAGCCGAAAGAGCTTGGCAATTTTTGAAATTAAAAATTTTATACCGAATACAATGTTTTCTTGACTTTCTTCACAAAAATTATAGCAGCCCCCCAAAAATATAAAAATTATAGTAACCCCCCATAATATAAAAATTATAGCGACCCCCCATAATATAAAAATTATAGCAACCCCCCCCTAACACAAAAATTATAGCAACCCCCCCATAATACAAAAATTATAGCAACCCCTCATAATACAAAAATTATAGCAGCCCCCCCATAATACAAAATTTTAAGCAACCCCCCATAATACCAAAATTATAGCAGCCCTCCCCTTAATACAAAAATTATAGCAGTCCCCCCCATTCTGTTATATGAAAATTATCCAGTTTTTATTTATTTAAAAAAAAATTCAGTGCATTTAAAAAAATGGCAGAAAATGGGTCACAACGAAACAATCGAAGAGAGTGAGCGGGGCGGAAACTACATTAAGTAAAACAAGTGATCGCAAAACGTCTCCGGTCGAATCCAAAGCGAACCGGCAGAAATTCTCTCCCAAGGCCTTCTAGGACGCGCCAGTCGAGCAAAAACAGAAGACAAACGAACCCGTAAGAGAGAGAGTGAATGTGAAACGATTGTAAACGATCAAGCTCAGCAGGCGAATCCGCAAGTCCGCGAGATATCGCTTCCACTTGTCTCGGGGTTACCCCGCGACGTTGCCAAATATACCCAGTCATATTAAATTTGGATGTATTTGGATCAAAAACAAGAAAATTTTCAAAAATAAAACCACTATATTCCTACATTGTCTAAAAGAGTTGTTACGACGCAGTATTTTCAATTTAAAGTTTAAAAAAGAAAAGCATAATGTCAACTTTCCAAAAAGTACGAAAATAAGGGATAGTCTATTTTAATTTTCAAAAATTTGCGTCAAAATTTGCACCGACTTACCCGTTATATTACATTTTTTTTTCTCTAAATATTTGCAAAACGGGTGAGTCATAATCACAAACCGAGGAAATCCCTGTAAATGTGGCAACATCGCCGGCCGACCGGCTGTTTTCTGTTGTCGTATGCCGTAATAGTTCGTCCGCCCGCCTCTCTTTTTAATACCGTAGTCGTATAGAGCAGCGCGCGGACGATCAAAAGTTCAACGCTCTATTCGCTATGTGGCTGCTTAAATCGGTCTTTGAAACAGTCCTTCACAACAACACGGCTACACACACAAGTGGCCCGATTTTAACTCACTCGACATCGCAGGCGCGCTCACGAAGGCAACATACAGAGATCGAGAGAGAGAGAGAAAGAAAGAGAGACGCAGTGGTGGCGCAGAACCGACCTCAACATATTCATAAATGTGTGAATCTAACTCCCTAACTACTATACTAAACGTACTAGTATAGCTTCAGGTTGGTCCCATATTAATTTCATTTGTATTGGACCTTTTGGAATTCGAAAATAATCAAGATCAAATATAAAATGTATAGCTATTGATGTATTGTTAGGTGTATGA
>CAJUYH010010085.1:0-12796 GCA_910591685.1 Galerucella tenella
AAATAAAACTGTGTAGGTCCCTCATGCAAGGTATATTAATAGCTATTTAACCAACAAGTGTAACAATCGAGGTAATGTTCGAGATCACCAAAGTATTTCGCGCATGAGATGCAAACTTAATTTTTCAACAAACGTCAAAAATGTTGTTTTAAAATAAGTAACATGCTTATAGTCCAGTAAACGAAGGTGTCAACATGGGCAACTGGTCCAGCAAGAGCAATTTTTTTTTAATTTTCAGGTTATGGTAGGCACATTAAATTCCCAAAATGTCAGGTACCTGACCATTGTGGAAGGGTGGGAAAATGGCTCTGAAATTCCAGAAAATCCGTTTTTCCGTGATATCTGTCGATATTTGACCACTGAAGAATTTTTGTTCAGACGAAAAGTAAAGATCAGTTCCTTACCCACAAAAATGATTCCTAGCATTTTTTCGAAAAATTAGATAGTTCTCGAGATAAATGGTCCGAACGCCGACCCAAAATTGAGCTCCAGGCCGGCTTATAGAGACCACGCTCTGAGGGCTTGACGTCCCCAAGTAAATTACTTATTTTTTAATAACTCGCGTGAAAATCAATATTTTTTAATGAATCAAAGTGCGGGTTAAAGAAGGGATCTGTGACTTCTAAAGCGTGTTTTTATCCACTCAATTTGTGCTCATGGGTAATTGGAAAACCAGGCCAAAATTCGTCTTTGCTAGATTTTTTAATGCTTCCATGGATTTATTCATATTATTTTTATTAAGAGTTATTCCAGCCAATCCTATTGGATAATGGTTCTTTGGTGGGTACTTTATTTATTCCGAAACAATGCTACCAATAATTTGCCCGTATTTTTTTTGAATAATGTGTTTTCCAAGAGGCGATTTTTGTGGATTTCTGGAGTTTTCCCGAGCGCCCTGTTTTATCGGGAATTTCTCGATGATTAACTGTCAAACCCGCTTATAATTGATATTGGGAGAAAGGCTAGAATATCCTCTTGCCGATGGTATAATTTTTTTTTGGCCCAGACCCCTGGGTTTTCAGTAAAATCGGGGAAATTTCCAGTTTTCTGAGGGAAGACAGCTATTCTTCTGAGTTTTTTCGAGCAGTTTTTTCTCTTTACAGTAAAATTCTTCAAGTATCATACCCGATGAAAGGTCACATTCTGAACTTTTCTTTGATATGTGTATCAAGTTTTTTATTTGATGCATTAAAAAGAAATTTGTCTCTGAATTTGTTGTAATGGATGCCGCACGCCACCACGCCACCCATCTATAGTATGGTCGACGGCGTCTGCTATAGTACGTGTACATGCACGTGGATGCTTTCTGCTGCATTGTTTGTCAACAACTGACAATTTTACATGAAAACACTATCTCTTTCGTGTTTTTTCAAGAATAAATTAGTAATATTCTAGTGTAAAAAGTGAAATTCAAGTCATTATAATTAATTTTATTTTGAAATTTTTATTGATAAAAAACACAGGGAAATATTGAAAATTCTTGAGCTTCTTTTTCTTTGGAGCACACGGTGAGGTTTAATTTTTTTACTTAAGATCATTAATATTGTTGTGGGTGAAATGACATCTAATTATTTGAAAAATATTGTTCATTCCTGTAGAAAAATGGAAGTCGCAGAGGATTCTAGTAAGCCCGTGTGTTTTATTTGTGATCAAGCTCTGACTGGAGACGTTACAACGGTTACCCGAGGACTAGAAACGTCAGTTTTCAAGTTTCAGAAAACTGCGAACTTTTCAACCACCATTTTTGCAAAAAATATTGGTGTAACGGAAAAAACTGTGAGGACAACTTTTGTAGGTAATAAACTGCTCTTCAGTTTTTGTCCGAACAAAAATTCTCTAGGAATCGTAGTTCGGAAGATATCGGCGGAAAACGGATTTTCGGGATCTCTAGAGCCATTTTCTGACCCTCCCACAAATTTCAGGAACCTGACATTTTGGGGGTTAAATGTACCTACTATCACCTGCAAATTGAAAAAAAATTTCTTGCTGGACCAGATGCCCATGTTGACGGTATTTTTCGCCTCCATTTACTGGACTATTAGCATAATATGAAAAATAGTATTGAACTGGCTTAAGCTGTTTTTTTCTACGACCGTGCGTTTTAACCCACTTTCCCGCACGCATTTTAGTTTTGAAAGTGTCACTTTCCCGCACTAGTGCTGAAGTCTTCCACGTTATGGGCAATATATTCTATGTTGAAAGCAACACTTAATGTTAAAGAAAACGTGGATTTTAAGAAATTTACCAAATAAAGGTTAAAATATGAAAATCCCATAGAGTCCACATGCAGTGTGCGAAGTTAGAATTTCGCACACTAGGTACTTCGCGCACGGTGTCATGGTAACGAAGAAAAATGAAAATAGGGTCACTTCGCATATTGTTGTCAATGCGCGAATCTTGTAATTTTTTGACGTTTGTAGAAAAAAATATTGTTTGAAGCTTTTTAATTACCCAAAAAGTACACATAGCTCATAGGAAGCGTTCGGTGACACAGACGCGAGTTCTATGATAGAAAGATAGTCATAATTATAAAGACAGAAATGAACAAATAAATGGATAATTTCATGCTATATGGAAGTTTTTACGAATAAATCAACACCTTTTCAAAGTACCTAGAGTTTTAAATAAAAATGAACGATTAAAAACTTTACACAGTGTGTTAATATCATGAGGACACTAATACTTGCTCTTTGGATTAGTTCTTAGATCAAATAGGTATCGCATCGGTGGTTCAGTGGTAGAATGCTCGCCTGCCACGCGGGCGGCCCGGGTTCGATTCCCGGCCGATGCAGTACTTTTTAAATTTTTGAATCAAGCAGTTATATACTTTTTTTTTATTGGTGAACCATTTTACCTATTTAAAGCACGCCTCAGCGTGTTTAAATCGAACTTTAAAAAACGCGCGTGTTTTAAAGTTACCGTGGCAACATCAACAACTCGAGAAACGAAGTCTAAATCTATGGTCTAAATCTCTAAATCATGTCTAAATGATAATGTTTTATTATTGATCTGACAGGAGTAGTTTGTAACGTCAAAACTTTTATTCGAACAATATTTAACAATGTCAAATTTATAAATTAAAATGGAAAGTGCCGTTGGTATTGTTTGAAATTTTAATATTCCGATTTTTCAAATCTTAGGAAATGGTATATAAATTAATACTATCGACAATCACAGAACTCAATAAGGTTGAACTTCCATCAAAAACAAATTAGTTTATGTTTTTCTCATTTCCATGACAACGCTAGGTATACATCATATACATCACGAATTCAACCATTTGACATTTACTTCTTATTTCCATCTATGATTTCCATTTTGTGTTGTTGTAGTAGTTATAGACCAGTATTTATAATTTCAAAGTGCACCAATAAAAAAATAGCGTGAAGTATTCGTGGATAACTGGTCTTTAAAACACTCGCTCTATTTCGAGCACTACGGCATCGCCGTCGTGCTCGAAAAATCACTCGTGTTTTAAAGACCTTAATATTCACTTATACTTTAATATACTATATTGCGCGATCGATCTTTTTTGTTTATTTACAGCATCGGTTGTCAGGACGGTAGGTTGTGTTTACTGGTTAAGTTTAACACGTCGGTAAGTGATTCACTTACCGTTCAGACGTCGGTAAGTAAATTACTTACCGACGTATTAGCCCTACATACATTTAAGTGGTCCTAAATAATATATTACTTCATTCATTACACAAAAGAAACAAAAAAAAATAAGAAGATTTATATTTTTCAAATGCAACAGAACAGAACAGAACAATATAAAAAGTAATGAATAACATTAAAACAATTTCACCAAAATGCAAATTATATTTCAAACTGATAAATGTATAAATGTCACTTTTGACATTTCGTTCATTCCGAAGAAATTTAAATTATTTTATTCGAAGTTTATTTCAATACGATCGCTCAAAAAATGGTATGAGTATTTCGAACGTTAAGGGTAATACAGGCCTCCAACAAAATTGGAGGCTTCGCTACGCTCAGCCTCCAAACATTGCTGTCGATCGGTAAACAACCCTTACCGTTCTTGATACACAATATACTCTTTATACCTAGGTTATACTGAGCATATTTTCAAGAATTGCAGTTTTTAAAACTATGTATTTTGGGGTGACATTCATTGAGATCTTTATTACACATGGAAATCTTGAGCCTCATCGAATAAATGTTGGACATTCCCAACAAAATTTACTGAGGAAAAAGTCGAGGTTTCTCATTCATTACTTCACTGTAAGGGAATTCTATTTTCTTACAGTTGTACAGTTCTCTGACAATAATTTTAATGAAGCAGTATTCACTGTCTCAAAACTAGCTCTGGAGAAGTCCCAGGAATGGAAAATTCATCATCACTTATCATTTTACTTTCGAGAGCATCAGCAATTAGATTCATATGCGTCAATTTTGACAAGTTTCCATAGTAACCCAAATAATTGTAATAATTAATATCTGTCGAGTTTTAAGCAATTCGCGGAAAATAGTATATTAACCTCATAGGAAGAGCCACATTCCTGGTCGCCCAGAAATGTTAGTCTTTTCCTACCTAGTAAACAATGCGCTATTTTTCAACCAATGTCAAAAACAAGACATAGGACATTGAATTGACAGATTCAAATTCCCTAGGTTATTTTAGTTTTTTAAGTATCAACAAATAATAGCCCGGTTCAAATATTTGGGAATATATAGAAATCTTTAAAATCAAAAATTATATCCATCTCGATGTTATCAGGTGTTCACTTATTGGACTATTTCATATTTTTGAAATTCGGTTACACACTATACACACAGAGATTTCCAACTCGTTAAAATTAAAAATGAAAGTACACACTACTTTATTACATAAGTCTTAATTAAATCTCAAGGTTTTCGGCTAATGGAGTCTCTCCCTGGTCATAAGCAAACAAAAAAAAAATCTCAAGGTTTTTTTTCATATCCTGTTTTACTAGTGTACAGAAAAGTATCGGAATATGAAATGTTTTTTACGTTCTGTAGCGGAAAAATATTCCAAGTCATTTTTCTCTTATTTTTTTATTGAGCTTGTCTCAATTTACTTACACATACAAATAGGGAGTACTTATATCGTTCTCGGGAATAAGAGTAATTCTACTTCTGGAACAAATTGTTTTAAGACATCGGTGAATGTTTTCTCTTTTTCAACTTGAACGTATACAAGTTGGGAAGCATCTGAGCGTAAATGTGGATCACTTTGTGTTGCCAAGGAAGATACCCCTATTTGGAAAATGAAGTGTACATAGATCACAAAATTTAAATTGAGCTGAATTTAAAAATGAACCATATAGCAAAAGGAATGAACCATTTATATGAAATAAAATATCGGGTAAGATAATACAGAATAATTTTAAAAAAGTGGAAAAATTAGACCGGAGAATTAGATCTAGAATGAATGAACAGTAAAAGAATGAAAAACTATGTGCAAAACCGAGATAACATTTTTGTGAATTTATTAACATTTGTACATAATTATCAGATTAGATTGAATTAAAATTGGAGCGGCTCTTTGTCCTATCCCACTGGACCTTTTCAGATCTATTGTGGTCTTTCCTATATTTAGAGCTCGATATCTTGTACATATATAGTGTTTGAAAGCCAAGCGGAATAAATTCATTATTCCAGTAACGTAACTGTACCTAGGTACATATTTATAAGAAATAGTGATGAGCGAAGCAAGACCAACACTATCCGAGTCTTGGTCTTGCTTATTTTGAGTCTTAGTCCTGGTCCTGCTTATTTCGAGTCTTGTTCTCGCTTATTTCGAGTCTTGGTGTATGCAACGAGCTTTTTGCAACTGTCCTCAAGAAACGTCAATATTTTGCTGTCAATGGCAAGCGAAAAAGCCTACTTTTCAATGTGATTGTAGAGAAATGATTGTTTATAATTAAAAATATCATTAAATCTGTATAAAACAACCTTTATAAATCTATTATCTATCCAAATAATTGCATATCCCCAGAGGGACTGTCATTACTGTCAACTTATCAGTTGGTGACAATTTTTCTCCGGCCCATTCAATCTTACCTAACCTTTTCCTTGAAATACATCAATTGGCGCGAACCGTATCAAGATCGGTTGATTTGTTCAAAAGAAATTGTCTTTTGCACTTTTATTTAATCAAATCACCACTTTGGGCTTCAGTATGTTACTTATCTTAGCTCTTTTATCTTTTCCTGGAGTAAATAAAAGAAAGGCTTCTTGTTCGTCGAATGAGAAGATTATTCCAATATCAATCTACCAGTGCAGCAAAAAATTGCTGAATAGCACGGTGTACAACCAAACTTCTTGTCAAAACTCCACTGACTATCTTACACTTTTTGTGTGCCTTGCTACGTCAGTGAACTCTTCACCACTTTCTCGCCTGACGTCTTCAGATCAGTTCAAATGAATTGGGCCATGAAAAGGGTGTTTCCAGTATCCATTCATTTCGTCTGCAGGTGCTTGTCATCTTCTGACAGACGGCTTCATTTTCACGTCTCCAAGACCCAATTCTTGTATAACCAGATATTTAAAATGGAAAGCTACAAAATTGGATTCAGTTTTTTTTTAATCATTTCTGTCGATTTTGTTTTGCTGCATTTCCTCATTACTTGCTTGAAATAGAAATAAGTAAAATATTTTTGAAAGTGTTGACAGCATGGAATTAGCCACGTCACGTCCATTAGCTTTATAATTTTTTGTCAGTAGACTGCATGCGATTTTCGTTGAAGTAATTTCACGAGTACATCATTATTGTGTTGAAGAGTCATAAAATGATGTTCGGAGAAGTTTAATTAAAACTGTGAAGCTTCGCTCTCTTTCTAGGCGTTGATGGAAAATAACAGTATCGATTTGAGAGACACATTAATGTATATCACAGCTTGCAGTGAAAATTGTTATCGTCTAATTAATAATCCACTGAAAACCTTACTTCACACGACTTTTTAAAAGATGAAAAAGGTTAATTGAACTTCTCTAGAGGTATACAAATATACAGGTTGCAGAAGTCTTATCACGACATACGATTTACACAAGTACAAGGATATTATGATGAAAACTACTTGAGAGAGAGAGAGAGAAGAATAATTGTGTGCAGTCAGCGAAACAGAAGCGCCCAGTGTTCAGTGTCCTTCACAGAGGGAATTCACATTTGGACAAACAATTGTCGGAGAGGCCAATGTGCCACCTGGAACATATGGCATACAGTCAGTGGATATCGTCTACACTAAGGTATGGGTAACTGGGCGGGTGGACTAAATGTGGGAGTAGAGTACAAAAAGCCAGCTCTGCAGTGCTCTCGGTGCTCTCTCACTGTGACATTGGAAAATCATTTACCCTTTGAAGAGATTGAATATAAACAAAAAGAGATGTGAAATGAAGCTCCTCCTCTCATGCATAACGGAAAACACGTGAAAAAAATGGGGCTATATAACTCCTCTGCAAAAAAATGTGGTGGACAGAAAAAATATACTGTCAGAATGCGAGGTACTATTCTCGAATATTGGAACTGGGCAACCGACAAAGAGTTTATACAAACTGGTAGAATACAGGAAACTAGAGCAACGGAATGAATGTTGGGAATCTTCACCTGGAAGACAGAAAATCTGAAGAGGCTAAGGTATAGCACCCAAGGAAAGATCAGCCTTATCTACCAAATATCAAAAACGTTACTTCAGTAATAAGCTTTCTAAGGCATGAGCGGGGCGAAGCAGAACGAGCGTACAGGAGTGCCTTATGAGGGTATTGGTAAATTATTCGAAATCAATTGTTCGAAAATCAATTTTTCGAATGACCGATTATTCGAAAATCAATTATTCGAAATCAAATATCTGGAATAGATTCATTAAATTTAAGACGACACCGAATTTCAGTTAAAAATTCTTTATTGTTATTAACAAAAAACCTCCACCAGATCTTATTACGTTGTGGTTATCTACTTAGAAGTTATGTTGTGGTAAATTTTAATATAAATGTGAGAAACGAATAGTTAAAAATTATGTTAAATAAATTTTAAATAAAAAAGAACTTCCCTTCACACTTAGGCACAGGCTTAGGACTGTCAGCGTAAAGCAGGCGTGTTTAGAAGTTTTGTTTAATTTTCCGTTTTTTTTCTTTTCTTTTTTTTTTCTTTTTTAAAGAACTTCCCTTCACACTTAGGCACAGGCTTAGGACTGTCAGCGTAAAGCAGGCGTGTTTAGAAGTTTTGTTTTTTTTGTTTTGTTTTTCTTTTTTGATATTTTTTTTCTTTTTTGTGTTTTTTTCGGTTTTTAAAAATTTTTTGTTTATTTTTTTTTCGGTATTTTTTTTTAATAACAATAAAATATAAATTAATAACTCAAGTTATGAGCTATTCCTTTTAGATAATCTAAAATATTGGTTGGATCGAAATTTTCTACCAGATTTAATATTCGTTATGCGCAATCAACATACTTTTTTCTTGGAGTTAGCGTAGATGCTCCTGCAGTATACTGGTCGATTTTCAATTCATTCAAGGAATGTTCCCTTTTGATAGCGTCCACAAATTTCCAGATACTTGGATGGATGGCCGAAATTTGACTTTCAAAACTTCTGTGCCAACCCTCTACAGCGTTATTCGTTTTTGGTAGTCCTGCAATAGCGCCATCGAAACAGTTCCACATCTGATGAGTAAATGAGGGAGATCGTCGCCTGTTTTTCCTGTCAGGGCGTCCTATCCAGGTATCTTCGGAATAATCGACTACCGTATGTACTTCTTCTGAAAATAGACCTGCATCGTCTAGTTCGTTAAATGCTTTTTCTACAAATTGTACGGGAACAAAAGCTAGTGCATTTAGCAACCTTATTTTTAAAGAAAATTCTGCATCGTTGTCGTATCGTTGTTTTAAGCCAGATGATTGAATTTTTCTATATACACACTGACAGAAATGAAAAAAAAAACATCCTCTTATTGTGGCTTCTTGAAAAGCAATCGACACTGCGTTTATCATAGCTTGTTCAAAATCTATCATGACTGTTTTTGGAGCAGCTGTCGGACAAAGATTTTTGATCTCCTGAAGAAATGTTATATAGGTACTTTGTGCTTTAGAAGGAAGAAGCGCATATAGAAGCGGAATGGAATAATTATCTTTCAAACCATGTATTGTATATAATTGTCCAAATAAATGGGGCACTGTTTTAAAAGTTCCGTCCATAAACCAGTGATTTGATTGTTCCAGAAGTTTAAGGGACTTCTGTGTTCCAAAAATTAAAATCCTCGAATCGATGGCCCCATAATCAAATTGGAGAAAAACTTATTTCTTCAAGGTTTGTTTGTACATGTCAGGAAAAATAATATCTCGTCTGGATTGAGGAAGAGCAGGTGCACCATCGTTTCTTTGTCTGATGTTTCGAATAGTTCGTTTTATATTGTTAATCTCTGGCAAACGCCCAACTGAATGAGTACTGACTTGTGTTGAATATGTTGAAATTATGCGGTGAGGAGTATCAAATGTGTTTTTGGCAGAGTCCCGTACTTGGTCCAAAAATTTTGTAACTTGTAGACGTGCAGCATCTCCACCATGGTTATATTCAACAGGTCCTTTATTGATTTCATTTCGCTCCGTTATAACTCTTGACTTACATTTCTTTGAGTGAAAAAATTCACATTTCCAATATATTTTAGTGTCAATTTGTTTATCTCTGACAAACAAAAAACCATTCAACAATAGCTTGGGATTTCCCTTTTCGCTGGTAACAAATTCCATTTTAACAATACAAAATTGCAAAGTAAAGGTGTCTACGTCGTCGAAATAATTAGACTAGTCAAAAATTGCATTCGTTTCTTGTATTTATACTTAAATCCAATAATAACAATAAAGATTTAGGTACCTACCTATTTATAAAATCTACCCTAATAGGTATTTATGTATAATTTAGACCTACCGTTGTCATTAGGATTTCCCGTTATCGCAAAAGATTTCTAAGAGATAAACGCTTAACAAACATTTAATAAGGTAAACAAAGTAATAAAAATTTCTATCTATCTATTTTTGTATATTCCATTCAGAATATTGAATTTCGAACAATAGATTTTCGAACAATTGATTTTCGAATAATTGATTCCGAACAATTGACTTTCGAAGAATTGATTTCGAACAATTTACCTAGATCCGCCTTATGAAACGAGTGGCTGAAGATGTTTTTGACACTAGGTGCTTACTATGCTTTTTCTACGCACTCAGGAAAAAAAAATTGTTTTTTGTACAACTGTCATTAAAAGTGACACTTTTAATGATAGCAAACAAGGTTAAAAACGATTGTTTACATAGCAGCGTGTTAAAAATACTTTTAACACTAGTGTTAAAAATATTTTTAGCACGCTGCTATGTAAACGTCTGCCATTCACAACAATCTTTTGATTATTTGAATACTAAAATGCATTTTGAATTTATTGTCATTGCAAATTCGCTCGTTTCATTATCAAAATAGGGAAGTTGTACAAAAAACATTGTATGGTATTTGTGTTAAAAGTGATTTTATTTTGTTCGTGAAATTGTTCAATTCGCTCCGCTCATTTCACAAACGTTTTCACTCACAAAATAAAACCTCACTTTTAACACTCATATCATAAATAACTATTATTATAAATTTCTAATTATATTCATAATATGACAGACAATGACTGACGTGTGATTGGAAAATTGAAAGTTATTACGGACTATTAAATATAAATTACAGAAACTGACGGTTTGCGAATGTCAATCCCGTGTTTTAGATGCACTCTTAGTGAAGGAAGTAAAACAATTATGTTATACTCCTAATATTCCGATAAAACATCTTTAAAGCTGTTCATGATTACATATGTGGTTACTTAAACCATCTCGAAAATCTTAAACATAACCAATAAGATTCTTACCGTTATAATCCTGACATCGTGTACCAATAACGAATTTATATCGTGTTCCAAATAATGTGTTTTGAGCTCGTTACTTTGGAACATTTTTCTTTTTTCCTGAAAATTCTGTAGGTGTTAATACACACGTGATTTATGTCCTAAATAGTGGCACGGTTCCGGTTAAATTCATGAAAAATCTAGAAAAAAAAACCGTATGAAAATGATAAATAATTTTCCTCGTAAATTACAAACGATTTGTGTGTGTCGGCAGTAAATTTTATGTTCGCGTATTGAATGCCAGTAAAATATTTGACGTAAACGATTTAATCTTGTGGAATTATGGCTTACGTATTTTATTTAATAAAGCAACAAAACAGGGCGCTAAAAATTTACAATAGTTGCACGGAAGCGGTCAATGATGCCGTGTGCAACAATAGGTACAAGGATAAAAAAGTGATATTCTTATGTATTTTGAACGGCTGAATCCTAATAGGCCCGGCGTTTTTGCAAAAAAAACTGGTTCGTTTTGTTTGAATTATTTTATGAAGAAAAGGCCTTGTGTCATTTTCCGTACAGGGCTTATTTAAAAAGTTATACATTTTTAAAAGTCGAAAAATCGACTATTTTTACTAACTTTCCATGTTAATAACTTTTGACCTACTGAACATTTTTCAAAACTGAAAAGTCCTACTTGTTCTTTGAACCCCACTCTACAAACTGGTATACTCCGATATTAGAGCAAGTCCGGCATTTGGCACTAATCGCTACAATTAAGCGCTTTCTCAACGTTGCAGGCAAGCCTCGATCACCGCGCGCCGAACTAAGGCCGATCTTCTCTGGAGCACATTAAATGCCGTTAACGTACTGTGAATTCTGCCTTGAAGAAAAAATCAATAGCAAAAATTTGGCATTAACATCAACAATGTCATCAATATCAATATCAACAATATTGCGATTAAAAATTAAGCGCTTTCTCAACGTTGCAGACAAGACTCGATCACCGCGCGCCGAACGCAGGCCGATCTTTTCTGGAGCGCATTATATTAAGTAATTAACGTACTGTGGATTCTGCCTTTAGTTCAGTAGTATATTAAGTATTAAGAACGGTAAGGGTTGTTTACCGATCGACAGTAATGATTGGAGATTCTGCTCCAATTTTGCTGGAGACCGGTATTACCCCTAACGTTCGAGATACGTATTAAAATACATTCTGAATAAAATAATTCAAATTTCCTGGAAATGAACGAAAAGTCAAAAGTGACATTCATACTTCTCGATCAGTTTAATAGTTATTTATGTACCAAGGCAGTAAAGTGATTCTTTATCAGACGAGTCAGAAATTATGAGACGAGCGAAGCGAGGCAAATAACAGCGAGTCCGATGAAAACACTCTACTGGCGTGGTGCATACATAATTTTATCGCCAACTGCTCAGAATTCAGATTATAAAAACCTGAGGTATATTTCATTGCATTATATTATGACAAAGTAAACAGCAAATATTAAATAGATCGCAAGAAAACTATTATAAAGCCGTAATAGGGAGAAGCGTGACACTGACAGATGATGATTTTTGAGTAATGTCAAAGTCAAAATACTTTACCTGCCGCATTTTACTTTACCTGCCGCAAATGCGGCAGATAAAGTAAAGGAAGGTAAACTGTTTGTTTACTTCCGGAAATCACTCTGATAATTGGAGGCTTTACTGACGGTTGGCGATAAAAGATATTTACGTAATTAGTTATGAAAAGAGCGATATTGTTCAACAAGCGTAATATTGGCCAAAACGAGCGCCAGCGAGTTTTGCAAATTACGCGTGTTGAACAATGTCGCTCTCTTCATAACGTGTTTACGTACAACGTTTCATCTAATTCCGCGCTTTCATAATATTCAAAAAAATCTTCAATTACAATGATAATATTGAAGTGGAATCAAATGGTGT
>CAJUYH010010086.1:179-12796 GCA_910591685.1 Galerucella tenella
ATTGATTTTCATAACAATTATTGTGTTGCAAAGTTGTTGTGATCCATTGTCGGGGGAAAAAATATTTTTCGGTAAGTGAAGATATATAATTTTTTTTCAAATTTTAATTTTGAAAAAAATATTTATCCCTGCACATAGTGAAATTTTGTTTTTTTGTTCTGCTCTTGGATGTTTATTATCTGAATCCTTTTTATCTAATTTATTTTGCCCCCGTTCCGCATTTCATTACTTACCTTTTTTAGGTTAGTTTACTTCATTTCCCTTTATTCAACAACCACTATTTTCAATCCAAACCTTAAAAGGTCTCTAAATACGTAGTAAACTAAATTCTTAATTATTTACCAACGTACCTAAATATTTAAATATTCATTAATGTAAATTTTTTTTATCTAAATCGGCAATTATTTTCAGTATATATTAAAATTGAAAAAAAAACTTTGGGTATAAAGTTGTTTATTTCATGGTGTTTAGTTATTTTCAATAATCAGTTGAAAACAATCGCCTCATGGAAACTTTTAACTTTAAAAAACAATAATTATGCTCTGTAAGTATTGTAATTGAAATTATTTATACTTTTTTGGTATTTGCTATTGATGGCTTGCGATAAATTTTAAAAGGTGATAATATTACCTACTTGAAAAAATTTGTTTTAAACGCTTTTTAGTAGGTATATCAACAGTCAATAAAAACAAAAAAATTATGGAAGCTGTTGGTAAATAAATGATCATTAAAGCGTTAAAGCCTTCTTACACGGATACGTAATATTTTTAATGCAGCTATCTAATCATAGATCCCCTTTAAGTTATATTGCGGACTATGACGGTATCGTATCGAATTACATTCGAACAAAGAGCCGACAACTTTAATTTCGCACTATATCTATTACTTATCTCAAAAACAATCCCGCTGCGCAGACGTATGACATAAATTAATTGTTATGAAATTTTTAGTGGTAAAAATAATATATGTCAAATAGTCAAGCATAGGAATATTTTTAAAATTCATGTCAAAATTATCAATATTATTGGAACTTTATTTCTTTACGTCGGGTTATGTTTGAGCGACCGGGTGTCGCGACGCAAAAGATCTGACCGTTACGTTACGTTATATTACGTTGCTTCGTTATGTGCCTTGCTTGCGTGCGTATGCTCTCTCCTGAGTCTCTCTCTCGTTTACGAAGCAGCGGTTCATATGCTCCGGCCGGGAATCGAACCCGGGCCGCCCGCGTGGAAGGCGAGCATTCTACCACTGAACCACCGATGCTATATTAAAATTCCATGCAAAGCTGGTATTCGCAGTGCTGGTGATCTACTTGAATTTGTTCGGATACATTTTTACTATTATTTCCATAATTTTTTGTGCGCGATTGATCTTTTTTGTTTATTTACAGCATCGGTTGTCAGGACGGTAGGTTGTGTTTACTGGTTTCTAAGTTTAACACGTCGGTAAGTGATTTACTTACCGTTCAGACGTCGAAAAGTAATAAATAGCATAAAAACAATTTCACCAAAATGCAAAAAATATTTTAAACTGATCGAGAAGTATGAAGGTCACTTTTGACATTTCGTTCATTTCGAAGAAATTTAAATTATTTTATTCGGAATTTATTTCAATACGATCGCGCAAAAAATGGTATAAGCATCTCGAACGTTAAGGGTAATTACAACGTTTGCATGTACCTAGATTCCTCTCGTAAAATTAATTCGATAACTTTAAAATGGATGGATAAATTGTTTTGACATTTGGCAGCTTGTTTTTAAATGTAAAAGGGCATATTTTGATAGAAATAGTAGTTTGTGCAACTAGTGTGGATATGATGGCCATATCACACGAAGCCGAAGTTTGAGCACGACGCCGTAGGCGGAGAGCTCAATCGTTCATGTGCGATATGGACAATCCACACGATTCAAACAGCATATTTTTTCTACGACCCACTTAAGAAAAAATCTAAAATAAAAATTTTTATAAACTGTAATATAACTTCAAGTTAAAAATTTAACAATTCAATTTTATGTTTCCACTAATTTTTTTGTGGTAAACGTACAGTTCTTGAATGTCCAATTTGTATAATGCTTCGGTTTCCCTTTTCAAATATACGATGCTGTTATAAGTAGATGTTGCCAGTCGGACTCCCTCATGTAGGGTACCGTACTATTATCTATAATAATGAATATTCTGCTAAATATTCCAAACGTCTACCTGTTGTCGTTATTAATATCAAGCAGAATAATTATTTAAAAATAAAATTAACAATAAAAAAAACTTCTTCACGGGGAATCGAGCCCGGGTCTACCGTGTGAGAGTCTGGTTTGCTTACTACTCGACCACCGAGGAATATGCAAATTGTTTATCTATAACGTCAGATGTATTACATGATTTTTGCTTAAAAGGAACTAAAGTTCCTACCGTGTGTCCCGCGACACGTTCTACCTTTTTTCAGAGTAAATTTCGCTTTAATTTTCGTACGTGTAAAACGGTTCTTAGTGTATATTTGGCAATTCTCGACAGTCAGATGTATTTTTTGCAGTGTATAAAGTTGTACGTGTAAACGTAATATATTATTGGGATAAAATACCTCGCGCAAAGTCGAATATAAATCATAAACAGTAGACTGGCGAAAATAACACGTTTTTATCCACTAGAAATATTCCTATTTATTTGAAGATATCGTTTTTATAGACCTGTCTTTACGGGCGATCGAGAAGCGGCTTTGTTCAAGAATATAAATGAATCTAGGTATAACCAGTGATCGTTTTTTTTGTATTTCGTTTTTTTTCTCAATTTAGCTTCTCTTGAATGTTTATCAAACAATTAACAATTCTGTATTAAAGGCTGTTTAAAACTAGTGTTAATATTTTCATAGACGCTAAATGGGAATTTAAAAACATTAGATTATTAAAAAATCAATATTTATTTTAGAAGCGAGATGTATTTGTAAATATGTTGTTTGTCAAAGTATTTATTTGCAGTTACCTATTCCGTTAATTTTTTCAGGTCGAACGAGCAAAAATTGCATTTATCTTCAACTATTATATACTCTTCTTTTATATCTGAAGTATTTTTATACTTTGAAAAAAATCAGTTATTATAATACTGAACAAGAAATTATAACCCTTGATACGTTTTTTATCTCAAAAGACGTACGTCAACTTTGACGCTCTATTACTCAGAAAATATTTACATTAACAGTAAAAAAACTTACTCATTTCATAGAAAATTTTATTCTGAATCGATTAAGATAATGAACAGCTCGATAGGGCAAACGGTTTGGGAATTATATTGTAAAATATGTAACTACCCAAAAGCCCTAAACAGCTCGTAACTAGGATAATTCAAAAGGTACAAAATTGGGGGGCGTCCATTAATTACGTGAGGCGTTTTTGAGAATTTTTCGACCCCCCCTCCTCCCTTATTGGTGAGATATGATGAGATTTTCCTCAACTCCCTCCCCCTAACCCCTGATCTCACGCGAGATTCTTCAAAACTTGTATTTGGACTGTAAACGTGTTGGACCAGAAAAAAAAACTTCTTCTATGTATTACTTTCATTGAAGACTAGCAAAGACTAGTATTTGGGAATATTAACGTAATTTTAAAAAAATCGCAGAAAAATAATTACGTGATATTTGCCAAGACTCCCCTAAGTGAGATTTGGAAAGATTTCGCTGGATCCCCCCCCCTATAACACCTCACGTAATTAATGGACGCCCCCGACGCCGACGTCACGAATATTCAAAATTTTGCATGTTTGGGTAAAAATTTAAAAAAAATTGATAGAAACACACTGAAAATTTGTGAGTTTTTTTCAAAAAAATTTGACCTTAAGATAGAGAATCATTGAAATTTTTGAAAAAACATTCATTCATTCCAAAAATCGTATAAACCACAGAAATATAAATATAGTGCTGATATTTATCAGGAATTTTTTAAAGGATCTATCTACAAGGAATAAAATTATCAAAGGTAATACCACGAGTGCTTCAAATTTTATCGATAATTTTTTCTTTTTCACGAAAACTTGTTTATTTGGCAAGAATATGAAAACAAACCGATTGATAAAATCACGAGTCCGTTAGGACGAGGGATTTTATCTAAATTCGGTTTTTTTGAATGTTTTTGCCGCAAATAAACAAGTTTGAGTGATGAAAATAAAAAATTATGTGATAAAATTTGAAGAGCGAGTTGTATTTGGGAAGATTATTTTTTTCATAAATTCAAAATTTTGTATTACCTGAATGTTTAATATTCTCTTGGGTGATGGCACTCAATCGGTTTGTGTTCATTTTTCAATAAACTTCGAAGCTCTTTTAGTTGTCAATAATGACAAATTCAAAGTAAAATTTTGACGTTTCGATGTAAACAAGGTTTTATCGATGAGGAAGCAGAATTATCAGTATAATACCGAATGATTGGCTAGAATAATGTATTGCTATTGGTTGAAACCACCAAAATGTCAGATTTTGACAAGTGAAAAAAATAATCATATATAATACCACGAGAGTGAAAATTTTGTCGGCAAAATTTTTCGATTGTCATGAAAGTTTGTTGCTTGGCAATTTTGCGAATGATATTTTTAACAAAACCACGAGCCGTGAGGCGAGTGGTTTTGGATTAAATGTCATGAGCAAAATTACAAACAAACTTGAATACAAGAGAAAAATTTCACCTATTTCACGAGAGAAAAACTAAAAAATCATATGTTTAAACGTTTTATTTATTGCAAACTTCAATTATACAAAGCCAAAAAAATAATAACATGAAAAAAAATTACTTATTTATATAAAAAGTACAATTATTATAATTTTACGTTGTTGCATTATTTTGGGGATTGTTTTGCATCATAACCTGTGATGAATTTAAGTTAGAAACTGAGGATTCCTTTTCTTTATTTTTATTTTCTCGAAGGTTCTCTATAAGTTGGAAATGGTGTTCTTCATTTAATTGTAAATATGGTTTCAAAGAATGGACAGAAGAGTGTCCTGTAAACTTAATTACTTCTTGTTCACCAACTCCTTCTTTTGCTAATGCAGATATTGCAGAAGCTCTATGTGAATAATTGGTTATTTTTATTCCTCTCTCCCAATTTGGATGTACTGTTAAAAATAATCTTGTTGTTGTTAGATAAGGATTGGATTCTCTTTTTTCAATAATTTTTAAAAATAAACGAACGGGACACAAATTGTTGTTAGCATCATTTCTTACCAGCCACTTACTGCCAGATAAAGCTTTTGATCCTCCTTGTGTCGTTTTGGAAAAGATTGGATTATATTCTACCCTGCCAGTAAAATTACCTTTATTATCATATTCTTTTTTAAAGTAGTTAATATCACAATTAGCATCTTCATTTCCACACCATGCTAATTCGAACGAACATAAATGAAAAAACTTTTTTTTAACCCATCAGAATTATCTTCAGAATAGCTTTCTACCATTTCCATTAATTTTTCTTGGGTAAACGCGTTAGAACTTCTTTTTCTGGTTTCAGGTTCAGCCTGAAGCTTTTTACGTTTTGTCTCCCTGGCCAATCTAGCAAATTTATAGGTAATATCCTCAAATGGATCAATTTTGATGTCAAATTCTAGAAAATATTTTTCCTGAACCATTTGAGCAGTCGTATTCCAAAGTGTTTTCACACTAGCTTCAGTATAATCAGTTCCATCTCTTTTTTTTCATGTTTAAACCATAATTTTCAAGAATTCAATACTTAATATTGAAAAAAATTAAATAAGGGGCCATCCATGAATTACGTCACACGAATTTTAGGACTTTTTAACCCCCCTTCCCCCGTCCTTGTCAAAGGTTGTCACATTCTTTGAACCCCTCCCCCTTGATGTAACATCACACATTTTCCAATATTATGCATGTTTATAAAAATAATCAAAAGAAATAATTATTTTCACTTTTTTCTTATTTTTATTAAATAATCTTTCATAAAATCAACATAATATCATAGCGAGAGTTCTAAAGTATTAAAAATATGGATCGAGTTCGAAAATTTTAAGATTTTTTCAATCACCTATAAATTTCGCGTTTTAGTACTTCAAATTTTAACAGGTAACGTCACAAAGCTTTTGACCTCCCCTGCCCCTTGTCACACAATGTCACTTTCTGGTGATACCCTCCCCCTTTAACGTGTGACGTAATTTATGGATGACCCCTAGATAGTTTTCTGCTTAATTGAAGGACCACTGCTCGAAAAAGAACTTCCCAAATCCTTAGAGGATATTTTTTCTGTATGTATTTTTCACATCATCAATATTTACCTTATATAACTTTTTATTTTCTTGACCCCCCTAGATACTAAAACTTGCCTACGCTCGTGCCCGTTGCATACTCTGTATAATAAAATTATTTTGCCTATTTCTCGTAAATCAGGATGTAATGTGACACTTTTACAAGTAATACAACTTATTAATAATTAACAATAATTAAATTAAATTATTATATTAAAAAATCAACTACGCTATTTCATCTCTATCGCTTCGAATCAAATCTTTAAAACCTACACTCAATCCCACTTATAGACCTTCTGGTCACCAGACTGTGATAAATATTATACCATTATCTAATAAAAGTAGCAGGTCACAATAATAGACATTATTTGCTATTTTTTAAAATAATATACTTCCATGTCTCGATTATCGAAGTTATCAGATGGTAAAAGTTATAAGAAGACCATGAAATATTTGGTAAGTACCAGTTACGTCTATTTTTGGTCAGAATTAGGGCAGAGGAATGACGATGTCATTTTAAGTGTGGATAATTTTGTAATTGCACGTATTTTGATGTATAAAAATTTAAAATTTGATATTTAGTTACTAACACAACACCCTACAAATTTTCATATGTACCGGGTGATCAAACAAAGCAGCATGTCATTTTTCTGTTCATTTGAAAATTATGCAGTAACCTATACAGATTGCGAAAAGTCTATTCGAGCCATGCGATTTACAGATAGATAGATATATGATTTATTGTGTGTAAGAATCACATCTTTTCACAAGAAGGACGGCTATACAATATTATAATTAAATAGGTGAATTATTCGTTCATTATAAAAGCACGCAATTTTAACATAGGTACTAAGAATACTATAAACTAGTTTGTTTTGTTAAATTCCTTAAATTTGAAAACAACTGCGTGTCCCGAACACCTCTATAAGAATTCAATGAGACCTCTGGCGGAAAAAATTGTAACTGGCGCAACGAGGAAAATAATTAGTTTTGCATTGCTTTTGTATTACATGCAAGTCAACGTAATTACCGCAAATTCATGGTTTATTTATTCAATTTTGTGTCAGTGACAAGTTTGAAACTAAGTTTTTTTATTTAACTCAACTGTCATCATTTCTGAGGTAAAATTCTTATATAATCAGAGATATTATGGAAGAGGTTATGTTATTCTATTTTTTGTTTTCATTGCAGATCAAAGAGAAAATAAGTCGGTATTAAAGATTTAAAATATTACTCAATACAAACCTACCTTCCCTGCAACTTTTGTAGATATAATTATATCAAAAATAAAATAAAAACACAAATATCAACCATACCTATTACTCCAAAAATAAAAATATCAGGAGTCAAAATTCAGTATAACAACACAAAATACTAACGCACAATCAAAGAAAAAGCAAAAGTTTAAAAAAAAAAATACACACACTGAAAATAACTAAAACAGCAAAATAAAACCACTTAAATATCAAAGGGCTTATACGGCAGCTGATTTGTTTTACTCGTTGCTTAGATGACATTGACATTTCAGAGCGCCATCTATCGAATTCTACTTTTCCCAATATTGGGCATTCAAGCAATATATGAGTAAGAGATTCAGCAACTTGTAGATTGCAGATTGTACAGATATCCACAGTTGACACAGAATACACAATACAACGTGAGGTTATCCTTAACGATTCTTCACTAAACTTTCGCAATTGAGCCATGCGATTTACACAAGTGCGACAAGGAAAATATGAGAAAAACACTTGAAAGAGAGAGAAGAATAATTGTGCGCACTCAGCTGTTGTATTTATCTGTAAAAGATATTCCCAATTTTTGTCGGCAAATAAATATCAATAATTGTTGAATCGAAAGCAGTATATAAATTTTATTTTCCGCAAATCGCTAGGAAATTTTGACATTCCTGTCAAAATTTCTTGAAGAAAAAGTCAGGACTTCCTTACTGTAAGGAAATGTCATTAGTGTTCTACATAAATGATTGAAAACACATTGCTTATAAGGAATTAATTTATATTTTGAAAACATCAAGTCATTGCTGAATACATTTTTAAGATCAATTTGTTATATTTACAGTAATTTGACAGTTAGTACAATTATTGAACATTGGAGGAACACTCTTAGAACTATGAGAAACATTTTGGACAACATGCAGGGTGGTAGGGTCATTTTGTTGAATATTTTGTACTGTGAAAATTTTATTTGCCACCTCAACCTTATTGTTAAGCGATTCTTCGATATATCCTTCAGCAACGTTTGATGACTTCCATCCGCCATGCCTCTTTAAACTAGTTATGTCGGCACCAGAGTCAACCAATATTGTTGCAAAAGACCGACGAAAGCAGTGACCAGTATATTCTGTCGGATTTACCAAGTTCAAATAAGTAGCAACTATTTTGGGCATTTTTCTAAATTGATGAATTCCTACCACTTGTCTACAACCCTTTCCGCTTTGATATTTAAAGAAAAATCGGTCACTGTTCATATTTTCCGGTCTTAACGAAACATACTTTCGATAAACATTCAAGTAGATCTGATTAATTACAAATGATCTTGGTTTGTTGGTTTTCGAATCAGGTATGCTGATTAAAAGCTTAGATTCTAAGTCTTCTATATCGTGTACAGTCATTCGGACTAACTCATCCATTCTACAGGCCCCAGAAATACCAAATATTACAGCCACCTAAAAATAAATAAAGCTATAATCTAAATAGAAATTAAAACCTTGTAAATTACCTTAATCATTAAATTTTCTTTATCTGGAGCTTCCTGGATAAATTTTTCAATTTCTTCCTTCGTTAAAATCTTAGATTTCTTTGCCCTATAACCTTGAGCTTGCCGTTTCAATAAAGAACGAAGTTTTGAGTATGTAGATATATCTACATTGTGTTTAAGTGCAAGGGTTGACTTCAGCATTGAATAATTGGCCCATAATGTTGAAGATTTCATCTTTAAACAAAGGTCTAGGAAGTATGCCATTACAACATTTTCTGAGAAAGAACTCGTATTTTTACTCATGCGATAATCCATAAAACGTCTGTATGCATTTTCGTACTTTTATCTTGATTTCTTTGGCAATAATTCTAATGAAGCAGTATTCACTGCCTCAACCAGCTCTGGAGGAGTCCCAGGAATGGAAATTTCATCATCACTTATCATTTTACTTTCGAGAACACCAGCAATTAAATTTATAAGCGTCAAGTTTGACAATTCAACCTCAATACGTTTCCATAGTAACCCAAGTAATTTTATTAGGAATTTCAAAGCACCATTTATTTGGGAATAAAATTATCGCGTTTTTTTTTAAATTAATCAATATCTGTCGAATTTTAAACGATTTGCGGAAAAATAGTATGTTTACCTCGTAGGAAAAGCCACATTCCTGGACTCTGTGTTGCTAAGTCTCGGCTTGCGCCTCGACTTAGCAATCTTCACAGTCGTCCAGGAATGTTAAGCTTTTCCTACCCGGTAAACAATGTACTATTATTGCAGATTGTAATTTGTCTATTTATTTTCTTGAAGTATATTATTTTATTCTTAACTGTATTGATTTCACTTATTTTTCAAAAGTCAATAATATTACCAATCTCGAATATCTCCCAATAAATACGGCGTTATCCCGTATTAAAAGTTAAATGCAAAATAAGATAATTATTCCTTAGAAAGTACCAAACATTTTAAACTGGCAACGCTGCTTTCATATCAGATTGGTAGCTGGAACTGAAAGCACGCCCTACGCTGACTGCGAACAATTATTCTTCTGTCTCTTTCAAGTAGTTTTGCTCATATTTTCCTTGTCGTACTTGTATAAATCGTATGGCTCGGATAGACTTTTCGCGATCTGTATATAAACACATATCCATAATTCTTGAAACTTTATTCCAAATACATTTTTTTACGTAACATTTTGATGTATCTCTTGAAATAAACTGACCTTATTACAACCTTATTAGGAAAAATTACGATTAAATCGGGAACAGCTTATCAGATGTTGAAGCTTGGAAATTCATTTATTTTCAAGCCTTTAGCTGCAACTAGAGGGCGAGTGAATGCGTCACTACACCAAAAATAGTACACTTTTTCTTGAATTTTTCAAATACAAACATTTATTTTCTATTCTTTCATAGAAAACAACGTAAGAATTTGGACAGAAATAAATTCCTCCCTCATTTGATCATTCGGTATATATTATAGTCAACCTTGATTATGAAACGATCTAGTTGGATTTTTTTATTTTACCTGTGCTTAAATTGACCAATAATTTGAACAAAAAAACTGATTAAGCGTTAGCTAACTATCTAAGCTAATTAGATGTAATAACCTCACGACTTTTTTTGTGTTAATAATGAGTACATTATAATCTCGAGTTAGATTATTACAATTTACGTAGGTATACTTGCCGTCATAGATATTGTGCGAACTTAAAGTTGTCGGCTTTTTGTTCGACTGTAATTCGATACGATACCGTCATAGTCCGCAACATAACTTAAAGGGGTTATACGATTAGATAGCTGCATTAAAAATATTACGTCCACTATACCTATAGTCGAAGACACGCTGAGGTTGCAGGATATACATTATCCCTTATGACCAGCCTATAAACAACCATACTTCTCTATACCGTGTACATAACCTCAAATTGTTGTTTTCATTCTCGGTGCACCCGAATTCCCGTCAGGTTCCTTAAAGACCATTATGAATAATACACTTGAGTTCCGGTCCGACACTTACAGGTATCTTAATCCCGCACTTGAATTGCCGTACAGTTTATTTAATCTGTTCTCTTATCGAGACTGCCCTAATAGTTTAGGTTAGGTGTCTTATTATTCCTGAAATAAATGTACAAATACCCTTACCATTTAATTTATTTAATATTTCCTTAATCTCCTTAATTTTGTGTTAATCTTGTTGCACGCAATTTTGGGGTTCTTACTCGTATTTAGGTAGAAACACCTTATAAACAGGTCAGTTTTCACCCTGACGGGAACTCCAGTGACAGCTTGACGTACTCTAATTATGACACAGTTAGAGTGGTTATCCTGACGATAATTCGTGTGCGTCCTTTATTCTTTAAAAATGCCTATTTACACCTATCGGGTATGTCCAACAACTGATCAGTTGACAAAAATTGAATATATATTTTTATAATACGAATAGATCCCGTAAAATAATTCTAACTGCCGGACATAATAAAACATTATGCCAATTTTTCTATTGGCTACTTCCATAATATTAAAGCTAATGATATGATTATCTTTTTATCTCTCTTGATATATACAAAAGGAGTAGGTATTTTATCGACAAGAAAAATATTAGTTTTACTCGATTGGATAATATTATACACTTATAGTTCTTATCTTATCTAAGTAGTTATATTATTGTTAAAAAGTGGAAATGTCCACACTTGAAAATAAATATGGAGAAACTGAAATATAGCGCTAGTTTTTTGGACAGTTATAATTGTTTTGGATTTTTCAATTCACAAATGTGTTTAAACGTTATAAATATCAACAAGTACTTAACAATACAGTCAAATATTGATGGAATGTTATCAATAAGCGCGCGTGGAGGTAAGTGGAATCGACCAGGTCATTAGAGACACTTTCTCTACACTGGATTACACCAAAAACCCGAAAAAGTGGCATCAAAATTCCACGTAAAATCCGAAACGTTGATAATATACAGTGTGTTTCATATTTTCTGTGAATTCGCTATAGAACTGGCGACCACTTGTGGGGTTGCGCCGCATGAATGCTTTCTAGATCCGCTTTCTGGGGTGGATCAATCCCCTTCATTTCATTATTTTCTCGCTTATTTTTTTCCATAGTCTCCTATCCCTCGTTTTTTCTTCCCATCTGACGATTCCTATCCTTTTCAAATCCTCCTCTACCTCCTTCAGCCACTTAGAACTGGGTCTTCCTTCCCTTCTCCTACCACCTGGTTCCCACTGTAGCATTGAGCAAGCGACTGCTCGCTCACCTTCTCTCCATACATGTCCGAGCCATTTTATTCTTTGTCTTTTTATTCTGTTTACTATATCTTCTCCGTTCATTTCTCTCAGTATTTCATGATTCATATGTTGCCTATATTCATTGTCGTCGGTTTTTATTGGCCCTAGAATGGTTCTCATTATTTTTCGTTCTAATATCCTCAACTCCTCTTCATCTCTTTTTGTCATTTTTATCGTTTTTGTTCCATACATTATCACAAGTCTTATTATTGTGTTGCAAATGTTAAATTTAGTGTATCTTGTCAATAGATTGCTTTTTAATAGTTTCTTATTGGCATAGTATACCCTATTAGCAGCCGTTATTTTTTCGTCAATCTCTGATCTTCGTTCCCCCTTACTGCTGATCGTGACTCCCAGATATTTGAATTTTTCCAC
>CAJUYH010010087.1:0-12793 GCA_910591685.1 Galerucella tenella
AGATTGACGCAGCATATTTAATTCTATGGAACACTACACACCTAATTGTATGAAATACAATGGAAGTTTCAAAATTTAAAAGTGGTATTAATAGGAAAAGTATAGAAATATAAATTTGTTTCTGGCACTAAAACTACAATAGTTTTCAGAGCAAGGATATGCCAAATATTATGTATTTAATCATTAAAAAGAGAGAAAGTATATGAACTAAGGAATGAAAATTATAAAGTATATAAGGAAATAAGAGTATAGCTCCTCGAAAAGCTCAGAATACTTGCGGAGTGCATAGCAATACAGAATCTTAGATCACTGCACCTAGGAGACTTCTGGATAGATGAGGGGACACTTACCTAAACTGTGGCCTGTGGATATTCTAAAATTCCCCTGGGAAATAGGTCTAAAGAGACAACTAGTTTCTGAGACTTTCCTCAGGAACCAAATAGAAGAAAGGGGGAACTATATAGATCTTTTAGGTTTCACTAAATATCACCTCAGTAGACATACATACAGGACTAACCAATTGTTTTAGACTGATATAATGTTTTGGAGGAAGGATATTAATCATATCACACATTTAAAACAAACATTCCTTTGAATTACCTTGGCCTTTACCAAATTGTGTAAATTTTTTTTTCAATATTCAAAAAAATATTGATTCACCTCTGCATTTTGATTATATTCATATGATATATGAAAAAATTAGTTTTACAAAACTATCAATATTATTATTTATCCCATCTCAAGTTGCAACAGAAATTTTAGTGGTATTAGTATACAAAATGAAATTATTTCCACTTTTTCTAAGAAAATTATTAAAATGTATAGATAAGATATAAATGTTGATTAATCTAATATCTAAGTAAAAAATATCCTTTATACATAAATACAATTTTACAAAGAATGTACATTCTTTTAAGACAAGTCACAGTCCCAAAGAAATAAAACAAAGTGATTCAACTTTGGCATACTTACAGCCCTTATAGATTTTAGTGAAGAGTTAGCGACATTTAAAAAGAGCAATTAGGAAACGTTCTAACCTGATACTTACCAGAAACGATATATGAGGGTATAATTCCACTACCACTGTAAAACAATAATGGCTCTTATAATTTTCCACACATTACACAAAAACCAATAGTTAAGTTTCAAATGCTATACATATATTTCTACAAATTTCATAGCATGATAGTTAATGTCGGATTGTCGGAATATAATCGATTTCCAGTTCTAGGTTGTTTACTTCATCATTTGAGCCGAAGCATACGGAATAATGATAAAATATGATATACTTACTATGTAAATGGAGAAGACTATTTTTAAAAGCACACCTACACTTATTATAATAATTAAAACTATTTGAATTCAGTTGAAAACATTCGTAAAAACAATAAAATTCAACATCATACCGGACAACATCTAAAAAAGTTATGGTTCACGGTCACTACTGTCACTTTTGACAAGCATAAAGTAACTGTGCAGGAATGCCAACATATATTATTCAACATTACTACAATTATAAGAATTGATTTAACCTACAAGCGTTTCACTTCTCCCTCAGTATAGACAACATGATATACTAGAATACTTAATTCATGTATTCCTACATGGATACTATATATCCATGGATTTTGATGGACAATAATCTTATATATCTCATTATTTTAGATTAGGAGATTAGCCGAACAGACAGACACTTAATTCTGCACATTAATATACAGGATGTCCCACGACGTTTTGATAGTCCAATTGAGTCCAATATCGCATTCTGTTCACATGGCAATTATGAAATTTGGCAGCTTTTAACAGTCACTTGAAATCATCAATATTGATATAACTTTTAGCCCCAGATCAAGACTGGTCTCTGTATTTGGTACTTGTATCAAAAACTGCAGTACCGGGATGTTGTATCTCGGTGGATTAAAACGAAACTTGCTGGAACGTGCTGGAACCAAGTGTCCAAGCAGCAAAAAATCAAACTCCTGATCAAACTCCTTACAAAACTGTAAGAGGGATCAAAAAAGAAACTGGCTGGTTCACTCCTGGTAATGACATTCCCATAAATGATACAAAAAGGCCGAGGTGCAGACCAGAAATATTTGGATTGAATTTACTGTAACATGTTACTACTTTTCCATCTTCCACGTTTTATAAGTTATATTGTGAAAGATAGCAAGAATAGTATCAAATCAAACTTTCCAGTTAGAATTGGATGTATTAAAAAAGCCTACATAGGATAATGCTATTAGAGAAAAAGTTATTTTCTCAAGATTCAATAGAGTAGATATCGGGACTAGTACTAGAGTGCCACCAAGATTTAGCGAACGCCTCGGCAGATATTAATATTATCCTGAGGTGGATTGAAGAGCACGACAGGAGTAAAGGAAATCTCATTGCCGATTCTTTAGCCAGGGAAGCAGCTGGACTAAAAATTTTAGGACCCTGTGACACCTAGACACCAACGGCCTAACATTTCGACAATTGCGGAACTAGCCGAACGTTACACCAATGCTCAATCCCTTTAGAGATGGGATGGAATCAAAGGATGCAGTCTTGCTAGGATCACCCTGGGCGACCCTGGGAAGCTGGCGCCGAAGAAATATTTGACGATGACCAGGAAAAACCTACGTTTAACAGTAGGATTTCTGACTGGCCACTGTCAACTAAGGGAACACCTCAATACTATGAGGCTAGTGGACACACCTCTATGCAGGATGCGTGAACAGGAAGATGAAACTGCCAGGCAAGTCTTATGCGAGTGTCCGGAGTTATCGTCAATAAGAGAGTGTGTGTTCGGTGAGTCTTGGCCTACATCTGCCGATGTAAAGGAGATGTCTCCTAGTGACCTGTCCACCTTCCTGAGAAGGACAGGATGGACGATGACCTAGGAGGACAACTCCTCGGGAGGATGTACAATGAGTCACATGTGGCCTAAGTGCTGTGAGCCTACACTCACCCTCCCTACTCTACAGATACAGAATAGATTGCAATATATTAATGGTTGCAAATTATATTTACAATTCCTTTTGCATTTAGCAGCTCTGGAATTTTGAGCACTAGTGGTATTAGCTGGTGATTATAGAACTAGTAGGATACCTCAAGTCAAGTTTTTACTTTCACTCGATGCTAATGAAATTATTTCTAAACTTTTGTAGATTAGACAATTATCTCATGGGCGCTTATTAAGTACCTACTTTATCAAAATTTAGGGTTTAAGGTTTTTTTAGGAAAAAGTTACCCAGAAAAATATTTGATTGTATAAGCCCTAATAGATCTTTCCAATGGTCAGATCTTCTCTTTTTCTCGATTTTACCTATTTCTTCCAATATTACATTGGGGCTGAATCCGAAAAAGAGTTCAGGCCCCCAGAAAGGTATTTCAGTCCCCCTCTTTGCTAGTTCATTTCCTTCGATTCCAGTATGTCCTGAAATCCATAGTAAGGTGACTATATTGTTGTCGCCTAGTTCATTGAGTTTGTTTAGGCATTCCCACACCAATTTGGAACTGATTACACAAGAGCTCAGTGGTTTAATGGCTGCTTGACTATCCGACATTATGATAATCCTTTGTCTTTTGTAATATTATCATTAGATCAAAATTTAGGGTTTAGGGTTTTTTAGGAAAAAAATACGAGATATTAACATACTTCAAAGATTTATTTTTTTCTTTTCATTATTTTTTTATTGGTACAGACACTTATCTGATATTAAAACTAAATCAAAACAGTTTTTGCAGAAGAATATACTGAAATTTAAGTAGATTCAACGTCGTTTTGTAAAAAAACTTGAAAATGTCATGTGATATATATTAACTGGGTTTGCAGTTATATTTTTCTGCTTCAACAGTTTTAAAATCTAGAAAATATTAGTACGGAAGTACATATTATTATATAAATCTTATGAAGACTTCTATTAAAAATGTATAAAAATTCCCACATTTCTAACAAATCTATATTAATTTGAGATCAGATTGTTCTTAGAATATTTGGTAAAGAAATTTTAATACTGAATTAATCACATGTACAAAGCGAGTTACGTACATAAAGTAGTTTAAAAATAAAATAGAAAAAAAAATAGCATCCGATCAAGTTAAAAAGCATAATGTATGCAATAACAACACTCGATCGGACATAAATATATACTCTACATACATTTCCCACCTTGTATACTTTCAGTTCTGAACCAAATATCTGCTGAACGCACCTATTCTATAAAAAATAAAATCCGTATCGAACTAATATCACAAAAAATATGAATAACACTTTTATGATTTGCACACCTATATCACAATTTTAGTGTTTTTAAAATCACCGAAAAACCTTAAAAACTCCTCGCATCGTATCTTACACATACAACTTCCAAAGTTAACTAACATCATAAACAAAACGGAAACATTTACAACTAATGATATTATTATGAATAATACAGTAAACGTGAATCAAATAAAAAAAAACTTTCGAGATATAATATGCTATGTACGTATATGTGTGTGAACGATCACATATTCATCTTTCAACCCCAAATCCCCCAACTAATAACCCGACCTATACAGCTGCTTCTTCTGAAGTTCATACTCCCCGCTTATCATAAGCCCTCCTGAATTTGTTATTTTTCTGCAACAAAAGAAAACAAAATTAGTGATGTAATTCAAATCAATATTCAACTACTCCCTATTAAATGTCTAGGATTGTTTCAAACAAAGTTTCGGATTAATATTTGATTGTATCATTGGAATAGTTCGGATAATGTACAGGGATAGGGTGCCAATTTTGATCGCTTGATTAAAATAGTGCTCGCAAAATTGTTGAACCGAAATACACACATACTAGCAATTTAGTTGTTAAATTTTAATCGTGCCATCATAGAGCGAAGACATTTAATATCAGTGACAGCGGGAGTCTAAGGTAGATTTATGCATAGAAAAATTAAAATTTAAAACTAAAACCATAGAAAGTGTTGATGCAAGAAACTTTTTGGGATATTATGTTATTTATATATCTTTGTCTATGCGTATGCTTATTTAACAGATACTTGTTGTTGACAAGTGACAGGTGACAAGATTAGGTAAAAACTGATTGATAATGTCCTAGTTGGTGTTTTAATTATTTAGAGAAGAACGAAAACTCTATCTTATCAATATTTGTTAGAAACTTACTTCAGGAATTGCGGCAGGAATGAATTCCATCCTGTAATAGCCTGCTTGAGTGTCAAGTAAACTTCAAACGTAGACGGTGTCGAAGCATCGCACTTAACTTGGCTCAAATTCGTTTTAAGATCATTCGTCTCGAAGTCTATATATAACATACACCCTCTAAGTCCGCAGGGTTCGGAGTCTGCCAAGTAAAAAAGATCTTTGGCTATTGAATGAGTCAGTCCATTGGGAAGGAGTACTTCTCCTACGGAAAGGTGTGTACGTTTCGCAGTCCTAAGCTCTGCTTCGAGACGTTTCGATAAAGCTTCTATCAAAGATGTTTCTTCTAATCTATAGAATTCATTGTAATCTGAATCACAGCCTGAAAAGAAAAATAAATACGATTAGAAATTATATATTCTACGAATTATAGCTGAAATACCATGAATATGTATAGTTATGTAATAGTGTAAATATTTGTACAACTGCTTTTTATGACCAATAAAAATGTTTTAAATAAAAATATATAGATAGTAATGGAAAATGAACATATTGTTTTTTTTAACCTTGAAATTTCTATTGTACCTAATTGTGGTATTATTTATTTTTCACCCACCATTCAAGGTGTATCAAGGCACCCCAATTTCTTTTGTTGTCTCTAAAGGAACAAGTGTCTACAGAAGAAACTGTATGCGGGCTGTTTACGCACTTGTTTGGAAAACAGGTAGTTTTCGCGTATACCTTTAAAATCTAGTAGGTAATTTATTCAGCAGTGTTTATGATATTAATCATTGAGCCAGGTAACAGCTACCGATTGAAATACACTCTCGTATAACCGGTTTCTAAAAGATGAACATATACACGGAATAAATTAAAAGCAATACAATTATCAACCTTTTCTTTTGTTGAAAAAAAATCACTTGGTAATATCGAATGAAAAAAAACAACTTTTGCTCGAGCCCAACTAAGTTCCTAATTTATATTTGTACAGATGTATCTACCCTTCATCGGGTAACCGGTTATAAGCTCGGCTTAAAAACAGGACGTCGTTCTCTCTCGCTCTTTAATTGTTCATTAGGGCACGTAGCTCGTAACTTGTTGCTGTGAAATCGGCCTGGCTTTGCTAGTCCTGAACAAAGCCAGATGATTTGATTTATTTCACCATCACCAGTGACCTCGCTTTTTTTATAAACTGCTATTGTAAAAAACGCCGTTCTTGTTTCAGAACTTATTATTTAACAATTTAAAAATTACGTAACTAGGCGTAGAGGAACAGATGAAGTTTTTTCATCGAACCAAAATGCGATAAAATGAGAATAACAAAAAAACAAGATTATTGATTTAGCAACGATAGTGAGCTGATTAATTTTGTTATTCCATTCAAGATATAAAAATTACTGTAACCAATAGATTTATTTGATATAGGTAGTTTTCTTTTTGAGATAGGTAGGTACCACCCTTGATTATATACACAATTAGTATCTATACTCAAGGGTACCACTAAAGTGTTCATTACTCTGTAAGGGAAAAGAAACCTAGATTTCTCCATATCATAACTCGAATATTGCATATTATTATTCGTTATCGTACTTTGTGGATCTAGGAAAATAAATAAAATTTCCGACAAACGCTATAGTCAATATTTCCGCACCCGTATCTATGGTAAATACAATTTAAAACGAGCATACTTCATAGGTACCTACTCTTATCTGCTTTTCACTTTCTCAAATAAAAATTAAAGGAGTTACGAAAAAACAACTATCGTATAGTAACAAGAGCTGTTAGATAAGAAATCGTAATTAATCAGCCGTTTCTGACGAGTTACACAGTTTTTCTGGGAAGTGAGGCATCAATTTAATTTGAAGGTTACTACTGATTTATCAGTTAGTCTAGTTTTGCATCTTTTGCAACCGTATTCAATAATTTTAAATCAAACGATGATAAAACAAGTTTTAACTGGTTCAGAGAGGTACGGTACTTTCGACTAGTCGAGACGTGTTTAAAACTTGAATAGCCGACGTAGATATAGCCCGTAATGTTTAGAAATTAAAATTTAACTACAAAAGTTTGTTATTTGTTGATGAACTCGCTGGAAAGGTCATTTTCAAATTTCGTGAGTAGGATATAAAATAATTGATTCCAATAAATAATAATAATGTGTATAGGAAATGATAAGATTTAATATACGATATGTTTTCATATTTATGAAATATAATTTTTCATTTTTTGTGTTTAGGAAATATTATGAGCTTTCTATTGCCGTTAAATTACGTTATTTTGGGAACCAAACAAATGAGAGAAACCTGGCACGATACCAAACGTAAGAACATGCCATGTTTTCTTTATCAAAATAAAGTAGATACCTATATATTTTCTATTCAATTCTCTATTAACTAGTTTTTCTTATTTTCCACTTTACGGTGTATTATGCTAATGCGATTCATTTATAAATGCAAACGTGTGTCTCCTTTACTTTTAATTAATGGTCATTGGTCAATCGTTTGATTGCTGTCAGCTATAAAAGGCTCGACCCACAATTTATAGCTTTGTTTTTGTTGAATTTATATTTAGAATAAACATTATAACGACATTATATTCATAAAATATGATTTTAAATAATATAACTGCCGTTGTTTAAAAAAAATCAAAAATTTATCCAAGAAAGTTGGCAGTTCATTTATATTTCCGTTTTATTTATTTTTATCACTACAAAATATGTCCTTTATTAAATTTCTTAATAAAACTACCTTTAGAAATGCACCAAATTAGAATATTGATGTGACCAAGACAATAGAAAGTAAACTAATAAAGATCTATGAATATTAATCATACCTTCATAAAAAAGTCATTAATTCATAATAAGTATTTCACTTTAAAAAAACATAAACAATGATAATACTATCAACCAAACAATTTGCTAATAATTATTTATAAATGTTTTAAAAGAAACATTTAATTCATTCATACCATTTATCATTAGATATATGGTTTTTTAATGTATAAAAGATTGAATGGGTATTATAGAACACCCTGTATACGCCTACTTTAACTACATCTGGAAAGCTATTAATTAATCAAAGCACAGTGAAACTCGCTGTACGCTGTTGCTAAGCGTTAGCTTTCGAGGTCACCAGAGGTCAGAACAACTACAAGCCGGTTGTTCGACAGCCGGCAGAAACTGTATGGCCTAGCTTTAGGTTAGCAACGACAATCGAATGATTTTCAGTATCGATGTACAGTTCGTTTCGGCTTGAATCGATACCGGCAATTGGTACTGAAGATGTGTATCAGAATATCCTTTGTTCTTTAGATAGGTACACTATAAACAGTTATACGAATAAAAGTAGCTTCGAAATATCAGTTTATTACTTCATTAGCACCTATTCGCAGAGTGGCTCAACCTATCAACATTGAGCTCTTCCCATAGCGAAATAATAATATTTATTTCTCTACCCCACATATGAATGGTTCTTCAAATAAATGAAAATTTGCAGCTATTTATAATCAATGCACTATTTAATTATATCAATTCAAGTAAACCTTATATATATCTACATTAACTTTTAGTAAAACAAAATAATTAGGCTAGAATTAATAATGAAAGACAAAGAAACTATAAGTAGTCGCATTTTGTATAAAGCAATTTTATTAGAATATAAAAAGTAAAGGAACTCTGTATTAGTAAAAGCAATGAGGGGCTGAAAAACAGCAATTAAAAATCATAAAAGAACAAAGCCGGTTTTCGTATTGATTATTCTTATAATTGGTTACCCGGTGTTGCTATGATGCAATCACTAGGACTATTTCATTCGATGTATCTACATCGATACGCTAAAAAATCGATTACTAGTCGGAAAACATCTGACTTTCAAACAAAGGATAATTAATTATATAGGACAAAATGTTATTCTGAATGTATTCTAAGGTTTTTAAGGCTTAATAATGCATAAAACTAATATACACTAACAAAATAGAGCCAAATATTAGAAGAAAATAAGTAAAATGTACCTAAAACACAAACTTTGACAAGTCAAAGAGAACAAAGGGTGAAGGGTTTTAAAAAGGTACAAATTACTTACTACACTTATAAAAACACTAAATTTCGTTAGTTTTCACTAATACATTTGGATATTTATTCATGGTATTTCTTTTTTTTTTAAAACTAATACTTGTCATACAATTATCAACTAGCAAATTAATCAAAAATTTGTAAAAACATACCTTCAAGACTGCTGTGTTTGATATCAACGAACGGCAAAACTTCCATTTCAATTCAAAAAACCACACAAAATTAATAAATAACCGGCTTTCTACTTGGTCTTGCTAACTGTTAACACGACCTACTATCATCTGCGGCTCATAGGAACTGCTTAACAAAAATCAGCTGTTCACTTTATTTATAAAGTTGCATCACCCTTCTCCTACCGGCCTGTTCCGAAGCCACACGATACCGTTCGGTTAGCTCCGCATACAGGACTACGTGATCTGGGTAGCAGCTTCATCAACCATCAAGATCGCCAGAGGCGTACGTAAACAAATTATCTATCATTTCACGTATAAAATTAGATATAAACTGATAACAGTACGTCTCCCAACTTCTATTTATTTTTTGGATGAGTTATTGTTTATATCTGGGTAATTTGAAGCGTTTTCTAGACATATAGGTACTGATAAACTTTGTTATTAATAAATTGATTTTCAATATTTTCATACAGCTGATATAGGTATCTACCTCTACTTATTAGGTTGGTCTTTGTCCCAATTAAAATAAATTTAAGATCTGTTTACGTCATGTAACAAATAAAAAACAGAATCTGATATAGGTGGCGATTCAGCAGGGGTCAAGAATTAAATGAGCTGACGCAAGCAAAAGTAGGAAATAATTCGTATTGTGGGTAGTATATTTTTATTCTGTATTCGTTAAAAATATTTTGTAAAATTTTCCAGTACAGAAATGTACAGGCTTATATAAATAATATTTGTGTTTAAATATCTTCTGTATGTTCTTTGTGGCATTACTTATTATGCTTTTATATTTTTATTACGACGTTTCGGTAGCGTTCCAGCTACCGTTGTCAAGATGAATTAGTTTTTAAACAATGTTTGGTCCCTATCTAACAGCGAAAAAATTTGACGACTAATAATATTTTGAAGTTTAAGACTGCAAAACTTTGTTGTAAAATTTTATTAAGATCCATTCATAGTAGATAATATCTCTGGTAAAATGTGACTGTGTAAAGTAGACAGACGAGGACTGATAGTTCTAACATGAAATCCATAACTATATTTATACGTTTTGACATGTTTTGAACAAGTCTTTTATTTTGTAAGAAGGAATAAACTCGATTTTACTACTTTTTTGAGTAATACGAGTAGTATAACAATTTAAATATTGATAACTTGGCTATTAAATATTAGTTGTTTGTTTTGAAACATTATAATTAGCGCTTAATTTTAATGTTACATAATAATGACTTAAAAAATATTTAAGTATTTTAATCTGGGTACCAGTAGAAAATGTAAGTAAATCTCTTAAATGATTTAAAACATACATGTAATTTGGAAAAATTAAAATAATTTGGACAAGATAACTGAAGATTATTTTATAAAATAAATTGTTGTTCAGTGTTCATGAATCACATTAGCTTTTTTGCACCATCACACGCAATCTGTTGAGAAAACTATTATTTAGAAATGCCAAGAGGCAAAAACATATTTTCTTTACAACAACAACTATCAAATACACTGTACTTCAAACAAAATAATGGTCCTTTGTTGATTTATTTAATATGATAAAAAAAATAAAATCACTATTTTCGATAACCGCTCCGCCACTGCTTTATAAGGTACTTATTATTCTTTGTATCCATTTTTTTTGAGGTGTCCACATATTGTTGCTTATCGACTTGCTCTGCATTTGGATTTGAACTTGGTGGAAATAATACAAAATGCAGTTACAACTATCAAGATTATCCGATATTTTTATTGTAACAAAACTTGTTATTTAAATTAAAGTTTATGCTGTTACACCATCATGATAAATTTACTAAAATGATACAGGGAAATGATAGTAAAACTAAAAAATTTCAGCTTATTTACTAGACAAAAGAAATCATTTAATTTCATAAACTATTCACGTAGTGAGTAGTTTATTTTTTACCTCACTCTGTATATAGCCGATGTATGTACAGTTTTGTCATATTTATGGAAGAGCAGTGTTTCTGCGGATGTTATGTAGTTTCAAAAGCCGTTGTCCTAATTAACAAACAAACGATAGATATTGTTTGATAAATAGTGTTCAACATATTTTTAACAAAATAGTTTTATCATTTGTTAAAAAATTAAGATAATTTACATAACAGATACTGTATTATAATTTTCATTAACGCCAAAGATCAAATTAATTGCAAAAATGAATTTGATAATAAATATTGTTCAAAATATTTTTCTAAAATGTCATTGTTTTTTTATTGAAATAATTTGATAGTTTTTTTCTACGAGAGTGCGTGAAAGTAAATTTGCACAATGCACAGTAATGTTTCAAGTGTCAAAGCGGAAGGTTTTTAACTATTTCGTTGGTTCTAACTATCTAATTAATGTTTAGTTCTGTGATTCTAATCTAATCTGTGCCACTTGAAGTTGCAGTCGTATGCGCGAACTTGTTGTCAAAAACAGCGCTATATTGTAAAATTCAAAATCTTCAAATCAGTAGCGTAACGCTTCCACATTTTGTGTGTTAACACAAAATAACAATATTAAAAATGTATTTATCGCATTTAGGTATAGTTTAAATAAAACATATTTGGTGATTATTAGAAGCTTTTCGAGGTAGTTTAACATATTGTATATGAAAATACTTGTATTGTTAAAATATATATACTTTCAATCAACCATTGGCAATGTTCGTTTGTAACGCCAATGGCATGAAACTGTCGTTACGAATTGATTTTGATTTCTGCGCAAGATAGTTGGCAAACTTCACGTGGTTTCTTCTTATATGAAACGGAGTCTACTGTATAGTTCGCAAACCCGAATTTGGGTTGGACACATCAGCTTTATCATTCCTTCCAGAAGGTACAGTTTGTATCCCGTCCCAATCACTCCCAAGAACGATACTAAGTCAGTTCAAACCGCAATGAGAAACGATCAGAGATTACTCGACCATTGCAATCAGTGATAGGAATTACGCGAAAGTAAGCTTGTTGTTTGCTACGACCAGTTATTCTCTGATCGTTTCTGATGGTTTCCGATTACGGTTGGAACAGACCTACGACCTACTATTAACAGATGGAACGCGAAAGTAATACAGCACTTGCGCGAACGATACCAAGAACGGTTCTATGGCCATCTGGAACAAACCCGATGACACATGAGATTTACCATAAAAAAAGTTGGTGATTTAAGGGTAGCTAACATTTATTAAAAAACCCATTGCACCAAAGAATACATCAGGTTAACAAGAAGCGAAACCCGTTAAAAAAAATGTACCTATAACCTTGAGAGACCGACGTTGACAGATAATTTTCTTTTGTCAAACGTCGAATGTCATGATTTAATAGAAGAGTTCAGTCTAAGGTCAGTGTGGCCAACAAAAAATGATTTTTTCTGACAAGAATGACAGTTAATAAAAACACCCCCGAAACGTATATCTTGAAATTTAAATTGA
>CAJUYH010010087.1:12893-24091 GCA_910591685.1 Galerucella tenella
ACCACTTGTTGACTGACGTCAACTCAGCTGCATCGACATGTTATAGTCATCAGAGGCACATAAAAATCGCAATTCTTCATTCATTATTATATCTGACAACTGACAATCGATACCACTAGAAATTTTTTCAATTTCTGACGCGGTTAATAGCGCAGTTAAAACTTTATTATCACATTCTAAATTGATTTCTATTAACTCGTCAATTTCTTCGCCATAACCGCTTCAAATCTCCACTTTTCTGAGGTTAAGCTGTCATTTTGTAAACCATCAAATGCATCCATCACCTCGAAACAGCGGTTGAATGGTTTGCAATTTTGGCTGATGCAACAGTAATAAATGAGCGCGTCATTTTTTCAATCTAAAATCCACCAATAAAAAAATGCTGTTGGTGAATCGGTGGATCAAACGGTGAATAAAAAAAACAAGCCTATTCCTAAGCTAACCCCAAAAATAATTTGTGTTGAAACTTGACGAGTTATATTTGACAGAAAATAAATATTTGGTTTAGGTTTATGGAATGATTAATTATTAAAATCCTATATCATTGTGCAAATTAAAGTTAACAAAAAATTCATGTTTTATACAATTTTCCGCGATTCCTGAAATTTATACTTTTGAAAACAATATGTTTAAAAGCGGATTTAATATTGTGCAAAATATTTAATGAAAGGCTTTATTTTCTTAAATAATACAGGTAGCAACGAATTCCAAGTAATTATCGACTTACATATTGAGTCATTTCATAAGTAATTAATAAATTTGACAAACAATGTTTGTTTAACCGTGTTATCTGCCATATTTTAATGCAAAAACTTAAATAAATTAGCTTGAACGTGTACTTTTGAATGGTGAAACGTGATAAATTACAAAAACAAGATCCGACTATAATATTTATTGACCAATAAAACAATATTTTTTCAAAATGGAAGTTGAATCTAACAGGAAGTCAAAAGTATCTTCGTCAGCCAAAAAAATTATGGAAATAACCAGCTTTTGGTTATAGGAAGAACTTGGATCATTATCAAAAAAAGTAACGAGTATCTTAGAGGAATTTTAGATCGCCAAAAAAAATTGAAAATGCTTAGATCACTTTTCTCTACCATTGTTAGTCTTTCAGATAAAGGCTGATAAATGTTTGTTAAATTTGTCAAATTCTAACAATTTATAACAAAATACTTAAAGGGGAATAAGCTTATTGATTATATGTAAAAGAAATTTAGTTTTATGCTGTTTCGGAATATATATCATCACTTGAATTATTCTCACTTTCTTCGTTGAGATTTATTACCACAGGAATGACTCTTTGTCCTATCCCATCGCGCCCTGTGCAGATGTATTGTGGTCCTCCCTACATTATGAGCTCGATATCTAGCTTTATTCTTTTCATTAAACCTATTATGGATACCGCCTCCCTTGCTTAGCCCTCTGCCCTCGGTTTTTCTTCTCCGAATAGGTGTAGCCTTGCTAGGCCTACTCACTCACAGAGTATGCTCTCAGCTGTGTCGTCTTCTTCCTGGCAGAACCTACATAGGCTGTCATCTGGGCCAACTGTGTGCATATGCTTCCTCCTACAAAGTCCGGGCAGCATCCCCACCATCATCCTCGTCGTTTTCTCGACTTTGACATAGTAGGTCACGCGAAAGTTTGGCCAAATGGCTTTTAAGGAATAGCTTAGCGTGCCTTTGTTCTGTGGTTTCAAACCACTAGCGCAATGTCTGTTTGTTTGTTCATTTGTGGATGCTCTCCTTGGTGAGGCATTTAGCAATTTCACAAGAAGGTTCTGGCCCTATCATGACCTCAGTCACTCCCTGCTTGGCTAATTCATCGGCACCTAGACTAGGGTCACTCTCCTATGACTACCTAGTCTGTTGAGGGCCTTGCGATACTCCTACACCAGATTTACCCTACTTCGTTACTTCTCGCACCTTATCTCTTTAACTTTCTAATACGAAAGTGATAAACTAAGAGGTGCCCGACTATATTGTACTCGCGGGTAATGGATATTACTCACTGATTACATGATGACATCAATACCCGGTCGTTGATTAATGATACTATTTTTCGTCGACCATGTCTTTTTGAGCTATATTAATGTACACAAAATCATTCATTAATGATCCCTAATCGTTAATGAACAATTTTCTAGTAATAAAAGTTTTTGGTCATGAATCCTTTAACCCAAGATTCCTTCATAGAGCCCATTATCATCAGTCCATACGTAGTTCGTCAAAGAAAACACTCTCTCAACTAGTGTTGATGTCCCAGGTAAGCAGAAGGCATACTCAGTAATCTTGATCAGATTTGGGGCTGCTATGTGAGTCTCCTTGAAGTGACCAAACAGCCTGAGCCATTGAAATCAATGAAAAAGTAATTACCCTAGATAATCCTTCACGGTAAGTTAGTTTTTAGACTCTTTTGGTCATCTATAATAAAATTTAATATTTACCGGGACGTTAAGTATACCGGCCGGGACACCGGGACATCTGGTAAGACAAGTTATAGGTTATAGGAGTCTATTTCATTTACTTTTTGTGTAATAGTAAATCTTTAAATCTTATATCTATCATCCATTTAGCTTACCTTTACAAAAAGGTATAAGTGGTGTGTAGGTATGAAGAAAATTCAATAATATTATTTAGAATGGATTTTCCCGAAAGTCATAGTTAATACACTGCTGCTGCCATATTATAAATAGAATCGTTGCAGGAGGGATATAACATATAACTTTGTGACTTGGTTCTTTACATTGGTGCCTATAAAGAAACTAAAAGAGAATCTGGTGAGCGCTGTTGCCGATACCTGTAACTTTGTCGCAAGGTATATAAAGTGAATTTTGACGCTGTAAAATTGTATCGAGCACTGCAATAAAAAATTATAATAAATTGTAATTTTACCAAGTCATTAAATTTGCATAATTTACAAGCGGTGTATGATTTTTATAAATAATCTTGAGTCAGCTACCTTGCCTTATCGAATAAAAAAACCATTTCCTTTTATTTGTCATAAAGCCAAATTATTTAAGAAAGGTGGAAAGGTTGAGAAACAAGTAATTAAATGAATTGCCAATTGATAATTACGATTTATGTGTAGGTACCTTATATACAGTAATGCGGAATTTTACAAATATTATAATACATTTTATCTATCTTTATAATTAATGCAAATATTTTTGTGTTTGTAGTTAGATTTTTGGAATTGCTTTTATGAAAAATTAAAATACGGCTTAAATAAATTTCAAAATGTATAAATTATACCGTGGGTGTACCCTACCCTCTCCAGAAAACTCCTTTGTTCCAAGTTAAAGTGTATTACGCTCAGACCCGTAAACTTTTATTTTAATGTATGCATTTAATGTCAAAAAAAGACATCCCCTCAGTGCTGCCAGATGTAACATAATTATCGAATTATAACATAATTTTATCCCAAACTAAAGTTGAAATTTCACTTGTACCATAATCGATAATTGTAACATAATTTCACTGAGGCATAAACTAATATTAATTTTTTAAATAAAACGCTAATCTATATTTTTTAAGTAAAATAACATGGGACGTAAATATCATCACAACGATGTAACGGGAAGTTACTTGTCAGATACCTATAAAGGCAATGTCTTCAAATAATATTTATCAAAGGACGATGAAGATGATGTCGAAGTTTGCTTTAAATAGTTTTTTTATATTTTTATGATTTTTTTGACTCTGATTACGTTGAGTTAATGTTTAGAAAAGTAGATGAATAGAATGTATGTTTTCGTTTCTTTTTTTATATTTTATTACATAATTTATGTTTTTGAGTTTTTATATTTTACCAAAAATATTTTATTACTAATAAAATAAATTAAAAAAAATCCGTGCATAATATTTTCTTATTAGGGCCGTTATTTTAAATTATTCTGTGTGTATCATAATTTTCTGAAAAATTTGATAATTTTGTCAACACTGCTCGATAATTTCTTACTTCACGTCTGGCAGCACTGCATCCCCTCCACGTGAGAGCCCCCAAAGGAGAACTTACGACACTTTGTTGGAAAGGGCTTAGATTAGATTATATTAGATTAATTAGATTGGCCCGGTTGACCTCACCACACAGAGGTCTTGGTGGCAGGTTCACCAAGACTTCTAATATAGTTGTTGAGTTGTCTTCATGGCTCCCTGGTGATTGCAGGTAATTAATTGGTGGAACAGTTAGACAAAGTAGAAGGCAGTGCCTCTGCCTTGCTTCCGCTTGGTTGAAAACTGCTCAAACTATATCGTTGACACGAATATCTGGCAAGTCATAGTGCCGAATATCACTACCGCACGCAGCAGCGTCGTATAGTTGAAGATCTACTTTTTGTTCGTGGTTGAAGTGGTCTATCTTTATACAATGCTATTAGTGAATAATCTTCTTGTCTGTCTTTGACGTGGAATGTTTTTCCAGTAGGCTGTTCCTTTTCGTATTTCCGGACTTCTTTAACGAAGCAGCTTTTCTGGATACCATACAAATGGTTTGGGAGCGATAGAAACATTAAAATTGCTCCACATTTTCAAGCAAAGGACGTGGCTTAGCCGAATGCTCATTTTTCTTATTAAAGTTTGGTCAAAAAACTGAGCATACCAACTTGATCCTCTCAAATTATCATCAACTCAGAGCCGGGGGTTTTAAAGTTCACTGTACATTTTTAAATCCTGGTTTTCAAATCCCCTCCAAAGTATCTCACAACTCCCTGAGAAGTCAAATAAATTATTTAAGCAAAATTTAAGAAGAAAAAAATATATCCATAAAAAGTATTACAGAATACAGATGAGTAATAATAGCCTCTTTGTTTCAACTTGAGGATAGCGTATCGCTAAGTACGACAACGCTGCATTTAAGTGCGATAACATTGGCAACAGAACACAACCACTGTTTATAGATTGAGATAAAGTCGAGTTAAAGGAGGCTATCGATTTAGAATGCAGGCTCACAAAATATCAACATTACGGGACCGAGTCAGTTTTCTTTGTTTGAAAAATGTTGTTATTCAAGGGCGGATTTAAGGGGAGACGGTATTTTTGTGTACTGTGGAGATTCCATCACAATACATACTTGGAAGCAAATCAAAAAGTTGTTAGAATATATGAATAAAATAACAGAAAGAACATGAAACTTCACCGCGTATCCAGCATAAGAAATGCCGTATGGGTTATCTCAAGTGTAGCAACTTTATTTCGTGAGTCAGCTCAACGAATACATCTCCTCAGTGAAGAAGTACAAGCTCCTCTTCCAAAGAAAACTCAGATGAGTGGAAAGACAAGAAGCGGTTTTGACATTTTTGGACGTCTATCCATGTCTTCCTGAAATATTGCAAAAAAGGCTGATCAAGATCAAGGAAAGAACTGCTACACCTCCATTTTCGTTGTACCATTCTATGATGTCGTCGGAATTTCTCATCAGCTCTCTGACATTTTAAGAATCGCGCTGCCCTTATTCCGATTATTACAAACCATTGAAATTGATATACTTTCTGCAGTTCAGAGGTAACGTGAAACTAGCTCGAACGTAAAAAAAGTTTTCAATCAAGCGAGTAGAATTGGTGCACATTTCACGGGCCGCAAGAACCACTGACCGTCAAACAAATCGGAAGAACATTCAGACTCAATCTGGTGAAGAATATTCCTTTTCTAGATTATAGGTTAAGTGGAATGTCATCCAGGTTTCCTAGCGCTCCCATGCAAAGAGTCAGATAGTTGTAAAAGCTGTATTCTATAACTTCAGCGACGGAGATGTAGAGGATGTTCATTAATTCATACGTTTGGGTTGGGCTCTACAGCACAGGCACTTGAACCGAATTTTTGTGCCACTACCCATGTTATCTACCTACTTCCACTCTAAAAGCTTCGTGTCTTCTATATAGTAAAGAATCCCTTAACATGCTGGCAAGAGACAACAAAGTGCCTCTAATATGGGTGCCTGCATATGAGGGAATTGCAGGGTATGAAGTGGCAGACCAGCTAGCTAAAGAAGGCTCTAAAGGAGCCTTCACAGGTCCGGAACCGGTAAATAACACAACCATGACAACTATTGGAGATTCCTCCAGATAAACTGGTGGCCTATATAAAGGATGTTCTGCAAAGCGCTGGGGTATATAAAGAAGATCTTCCTGCTTGTTAGCTTTGAAGGAAGAGCTAAAAAATTTGTAACAGATAAAAGAAAATATCCTAGAATCTCCAGCAAATGCCTACAAAAGAGCAACGATGCTGCCAAATATAGAACGCTTCGTCAATTGCTGTGCTCGTTTCCAGTCACTACTAGAACTACCGAGCAATATTTCTCTTGAAGTCATATCTTCGTAACAGAATGACAGAAGAGCGTTTGAATTGATTGGCTTTAATGTGAGGATGGACATCTTTAGCAGAAAACATTTCCGTCTTAAATACAATGGCATCATTCTGCTCTTTGGCAAGGTTGATTTTACCAAAAAATGTTTACGTAAAAATAAGTTGTATGAATATTAAATGCAGATGAATATGGATCTTTTTTCATAGATATCTTATTTCCAAGATAAAAATCCATGTTTTTATTGAATGCTGATCTTGGATCAATAAACGATGAACTGAATATATTGTTCTCATTGACACGTGCGTTTTGTGTTATCGCCCCTTTATAAACATTTTTGTGAACAACAAATTTGAGTGAATTTCAAAAACAAGTAGGTACATTTCCCTTGAATATAAATGCGAATTCATTCATTCATTCGCAAAAAATTCATTGTGAGCAAATGAATCACGGAATCTAAATGTATAATTTCACCATACTAGTAAACACGATCCAAACTGTTTTGTTTTAATTAGATCAGTAGTACGATTGGTTGAACTAGCATTTTGAAAACAATATGTAATTTTTGTGTGTGTGATATTGTTGAAAACATTAATAACTACTTTAAATACATTACTGAGGAACAATCAAAGGATCATAAAGTATTAAATTAATTCTATTCAAGGCAATTCCTCCTCTGGGACATCTGCCTAGGGCATGGTGAGTGTTCCATGAAAGCCTTTCATCAAAAAGTAGGTACTTTGTTTCTTTGGCAAATGGAATCACCTCTTCTTCTAGCACTATTGTCTTTAGGACTTGTAGTGCCGTCTTTTTTGATCATTTGTGTTTTCTGTCAATCCCTCTTGTAAGCACCAACTATCAACTATATTTAAGACTGTTGCATTCTTCCCGATATTATCTCAGCAAACTTACCCTTAAATACAATATCGATGTCGTCTGCGTAACCAAGACTGTGAAAGTCTACTGTGGACAGTTCTATAAGAAAGTCGACTACTAAGGTTACCCATAGCAGTGGTGATAGCACTCCTCAGCTCACCCACAGCTCCCAAAGCCGTCCCTTCGCCGGCACCACCTCAGCCTCCTGGGCTTATTGTGGATACTCCTAGTGTTCTGACTACTGCCTATTCAGCCAATACGTTCCCTTCATAAAGGCCATACAGGTTCTTTGCTGGTTGGTTGTAGAAGTCTTCTGGAGCTATTTGGGGTCTACCAAACAGTTTCTGCCTCCTGTGGTCCAGTGTCTCACAGTTGCATAATATATGCAGAGCTGTTTCGGTATCCTTCTTGCATCTTCTGTATATAAGGTCTCCGTTATACACCCCTATTTTGTTCAGGTGCTCCTTTGTGGGAAAGTGTCCCGTAAGTAGCCACGTTATGGTGCGTAGTTTGTTCCTGTTCATTGAGAGCAGTTCTTTCGCTACTTTTTCTGATGGTTCATTTATGAATATCTTTTTTTAATTTCTTGGGAAATTAAACCACAATATTTTTGAATTCTTTATTTCAACGTTTCGGTAGCGTTCCAGCTACCGTTGTCAAGAAAAAATGAGTAGAAATTAATTTTTTATCCCTAACTGACACAACAGAAAAAATTTGACAACTAGACAATCAAAAATTATTTTGAAGTTTAAGACTGCAAAATTTTGTTATCAAATTTTTATTAAGGTCCATTCATAGTAGATCATATCTGTGGCAAAATGTGAAATGAAACACTTCATTTTATGACATTCCAACGATATGATAGTCTACTAGAAATGGAAATCCAGTGAAGTGCACGTTCCAGGAACGGTTTTTATTGGGATAGCGCGTTTCTTTCGCTTATATTGGAAATGTTGTTAATAAAACGCGTTTCTTAATAGTTTTTTTGTGTATGAATATTTAAGTTTTTGAAATATGTATACTCAGTTTTGTGATTTTGTGTATTGAAATGTGTATCGATTAACAACTATTCAAATTATAAATCATAAGAAAACCTGGATAAAAACTTATGATGCTATCCTGATAACGCAGGTAATTGATTATTGGAAATTTCTCTTTCTAACATTGGTAACCAAATTTGACTACATTCGGCTGAAATACTAGCTACACATTTATCTGCATTTAGTTGTATTAAAGCACTTTCTTTGATTTTCCGTCTTTTATTATTGGGTTCTTTTAATATTATTTTCGATGAATCCCATTGAATTTGATGACCCTCTTCCCAAGCATGTTTGCAAATAGCTGACTTAAAGAATTCCCTATCTTTGATATATTTTTTGTGTTCGTTTATTCGTACTTTCAATGGTCTAGATGTTTCACCTAAATAAAATTTGTCGCATTCACATGATATTTGATATATGCAGTTTTTTGAAGATTGTTCTTCATTCTTTGGTTTCGTTTTTGTTAGTATTGATCTCAATGTATTATTCGATTTAAAAAAAGAATGAATAATATACCACAAGGAACATACAGAAGATATGAATATCTTCCCATGTGTTTGCCTGGGCGTATTTTTCCAGTGTTTATTGTGTTGTTCTTTCAACCACCCTTTTAACCATTACCTAGTTGAGCATTTGGGAATGCCCACTGCTGGTTCGGGTCCGTTCATCAGGGTTGACGATCCTGCTCTTGCGAGCTCGTCAGCTTTTTCATTGCCCTTTGTGACCTGGGACCCACTCCAGTGCTACACTGTTCCGAGTCGCCAGTCTTCTAAATTCTTCGCCGTATTCCCATACCAGCCGAGAAGTAGAGGCTTGTAGCGTCACAGTGCCTCTGCTTTACTCCGCTTTGTTAAAAGCTGCTCAAACTGACAAATATCTGGCAAGTCATAGCGCTACCGCACGCTGCAACGTCGGATAGTTAAAGACCCTACTTTTATTTGATTCTGTTCGTGGTTTTTTAAAGTAACTTGTTAATTTATTCATTGGGACACTATCAAATAATTTTGTCCTGTCAAAGAGTTTGAAATAAAACTGAATGTCCTTGTGTCACGATGGTAAGGCTAGAAGCAATTTTCCAGTCGTGTCAATTTTTACTAATTCTACGGATATAAGCTTTTATTTTTGTTGATCCTATTAGAAAGGATTGTAATATCCTATTATACTTTTAAATCGGGTGATTCATTTGCTCACAATGAGTAGATAATATTCCACTAGAAATTCGAAATTATTTTAGTAATTTTGCTGTTATTGTTGAAGTAATAAATAGTTCCGTCATTTGTTCGAAGTATTTTAAGTGCACACTTCTAGATATTTAATCTTCTTACTTTGCATTTTTTGTTTTGTATGGAAATTTTATTAGAGAACAATATATGTTACTTTTAAACGGATAAAGTGCTAATAGTGCTAATATGTTGCTGGGATAAATATAAAAATGCATTACCAGCAACAAATTAATAATTTTGATAAAGAAACACCAACTGTTTAACTGTTTACTTTGCTAATTCACACGAGTGAAATTAACATTTGCTAACGTGTTCTACACATTTTTCATACTACTACCATCCAGAAATCTAACAAATGTTGGTTCTATCTTGCAGATATACTAACCCCGTTTAACTTTAAAGTGTAATTCAATGTCCTGCGTGGTTGATATAACTGCCGAAAAATATTTTGTATTCTTTCCCGTAGTTCGGCAATATTCGCCGGCGGATTTTCCGAGTGAAATATTTTGTCCTTCATTATGCCCCAAATGTATGCGTCAGGTGGCGACAGATCAGGTGAATGAGAAGGATATTCGAAGTCTGTTCCCCGAGAAATTATTCTATTATCGAAATGCTGACGGAGTAAGTCTAAAAGGTGCCAACAGCTGTATGGCTCGTTGCACCATCTTGTTGGAACCATTGCGTGCGAAACTGTAGATTTCACGGTAAAAGTTATTTAGATCTCTCACAAAAGGTATAATAATTTTCTCTCTATAACGCTCTTGGTTGACAGTAGGTGGATTCTGATTATCATTACGACCTTTTCCGTATGAACTAAAAAAATGCTCTACCAAAAAAACTTTTTCTTCCGTTGTTAGAACCATTTTTAAATCAAATTTAACTGCAGCGTACTATTAATATATAAACTAATGACAATTAAGTCAAATATGACAAATCCATATTACATAAACAACTCCACAGCACTCTCTGTTTCGGTACTGTTTATTTTGGCGGATACCGTACTACTGCTTTTGTTTGTGAAGACCATTTCAATGTTGGTAATTTTTATTCTTAAATAGTTTGAGGTTATGTACCTATATGTCTAGGAATCAACCATAAAAACATTATTTTCTTATGACTACACATCAGTATGGTAATTTCCAATGGAAACTGGTGTATTTCCTATTATTAGTTATTTTTGATATCAAATTTAATATTACAAATTAATATCTAAGCAAAATATGAAATATGCGTGTACTCTATTGTGTCATTGTCTTTTTATCGTAACTTTCATGTTCACATCGCCTCTCACTCAACTATATTCCTTCATTATCGTATCCTTAGTAACACAACATTGATAATTTGTGTTATTGACAAAACTTTTGACGTTTGAAGTTTTACTTTAGTGGTTAGATCGAAATATGGAGTCAAAACATGGTAAATACGGTCCAAGATTAATACCAACAGATCCCTGGCTGCCTGATGCAAAGCTCGAAGGAGAAACAGAAACGAACTGGATTCTTGAAAGAGTCAAAAGACAAAATGAATACCCTCCTTTATTCGCGAAAAAATCATGGACCAAGGGAGTGCTGGCCAAAGATACACAGATGTATTTCAAACCTTCAGAGACTATCGGTGAGTTTAAAATATAGTTTTAAATAGATTTTAAAGATGTAAAATACAGAAAATATTTCTAGTATAATGAGATTTTTTGTGAGGATCCAAACATTTCATTCATCACTTTTTAGACCGATATTTTATACAAAAAAAAACAATTTCA
>CAJUYH010010088.1:0-12793 GCA_910591685.1 Galerucella tenella
TTATGGACATTTTTCATAAACATCTGGACAGGGGACTGGGAACGATTTCAGGGAACTGAAGCTTTATAGAAAATAGACAAATTTGTATGAACTATTTTGTATTAAATATCCTTAACATAGAAAATATTCAAATCAAGAATAGTAGTTCTCTTTTCGCCAAACATAAAATAATGTGAGTAACATCCAGACGATAACGTTTTTGTTTTTCTAGTTTATTCTGAGTCACAAATTCTTTTTTGCCCGCTCATAATCTACTGTGTTTGCCGTCTTCTAGAAAAGTTTATACTACATCCCTCATATGATTTTCAGATTTTCTTATTTGCTCTCTAGTTTTTGTCGATTGCCAAACCTTCTATTAGGAAATAATCCTATTTTCCACAGCTTGTTTCGTTTGACGGTTTCTTCTAAGAGTAGCTTTCGTGCAGTTCTATTTTTAGCGTGGATCTCCAATTTCCCTAAGTTTTCAATAATTTGTTTTTCTATTATTTCATCAAATACAGCTTTCTTTGCTACTTCTGCTCGTGTATTCTAATTTTCAGCTTGTTCTACTAGTTTTGGAAGTGGATGAAAGTACTTCTTCAAAGGACAAATCCTCTTCTTATATTCATTCAGTTGTGCTTTGAGTTTTGCTATCTTATCATGTTTTTACTTGATTTCCAAATTTCGTTTTTGTCGTTGCCTTGAAGACCACTTCTTTGCCTCAATTCTTCTAGGTGTTCCATTCTGTATTAGTTGCAATGGTCTATCATTTATAATTACACCGCCTGAAACTAATGGCATATTTCCCTGATTAAATCTATTGCTTTTTTTGTTTTATGAAATATTTTTCGTATAATGTGTAGCTGAATAGGTTCTCCAGTTCTCACGCGCTTTACTTTGTTCCTGTGGTGTCTTTTCTGAAATTAGTTTTTTGGTTCCTTTTTTTTTCTCTTTTAAATATTTAAGTTGCTCCTATTCTTTTTGTTCAGCTAATTTAACAAGATCATTTTTAATTTTTTGATAGCGGGCTCTCTCATCATCTCTTTTCTTTTGTAGTATTTCCTTCCTGCTCAATTTGATCTTTGGCTTCATTTTGGTCTAAAATATATAAATTAAAGTTGAGGCATAGTGCCAAATGGGAGTACAAAACGACTTTAAGATACATTAGTGTAGCCGATTGATCCACATTCATCAGCTCCCTGGTTGGTTCTCAGTCCCCTGTCACCAATATTTCCAGGAGACTGGGAACAGGGGCCTGAGAATTTTCAAATTATTCTTATAAAAAACCGTTAAATACTAAATAATTAGATCCAAATCTTCGAAAATAATCTGCATTATTGAACACTCAATTGTTTTGATTCTGAATACAAGATACTATAGTGATGATTTTCCATGGAAATACTTACCAGGGTCCTGAGTAGTTGACTGGTCCAACACGTGTACACATTAATGAACGGCGCGACCGGAATGTAAAAGATGTTAGGCGTAACTGATGTTGAGATGCACATATAGATTTCATTCCAAAGTGAAGTCTTCCCAAGGGAAGTTTCGATAACTAAATATAACACAGTACCGCAAATAATAGCAATATCAGGGGACTGATAATTGGAACTGAGGACAAAGTTCGGCGAATTGAAAAATCGATAAAATATGATTTAACGAGATTAGTAACACTAGTATCGATACAAGTAACTATTATAGGTTATACACAGTATATGAACGAACCAGTATGTTATCTCGTGACGTCACAATGCCGAGCTCCCTGTGACCTACAACGTCGTTCGGATGACTATATCATCCGGCGGCCAGTGCTGTGCTGCGATCCAACCAAAGTACAAGTGGTGAACTCGCGAATAAAATTATTTATTACAGCTTATATTTTTACGGCTTTTCGGTATTATTTTAATAGTTAATAAGCATTTTTTTGCAATAGATACCATTAAAAAGAAGAAATCGGGTAGTGTGTGTAGTTCGTGGATGTAACAATAAATATTATAATTGTGATGAAAAATTTTACCGTTTTCCAAAGGATTCAGAAAGGTGAGAAACTGTTTGTATTTTCATACGAAATGTATAATACTTTATTATTTGATCTCCATATTACATTTATGAGCCTTAGTTCCATGCATTGATTTAATTTGTTGTTTTTGTTTCAGAGCTAAAGTTTGGCTCGGAGTATGCGATAGGCCCGACTTGATACCAAAAATAGAAACTCTATACAATAGTAGTCATCGTTTATGTGGTGCTCATTTTGAACCAGATATTATGATTATGCAACATCATCAAAGAAGACTTCTTTTAAAAAAGGCTATTCCAATCCCATACATGCAGCGTATGTGAGACGTATTCACAAGCGTATCAGAATTTAGACGATTCGTCTTTATACAGTTACCTTAGAGCTTATGAAAATACAAATAAGTATACTTTTGGATACTTGAATATGCCGCATGAAAATTTTGTACAATACATCTCATTATTAGAAACATTATTCCAAATGAATTTTGAGAAAGTTGCTACGGCATATAATATTGTTGAATTACTTATAAATATTAGTCAAACAACAGAGTTTGTACATCCTTGTGTTGATTTTCCAATAAAATATTTAATAAAACTCCTCTTCACGGTACGACTATATTACACATTAAAATTTGTCAATAAAAATTTCAAAAATCATAATCAAATGAAAATTGTAATATGGAAAAACCAATAAATATTTTGTATAAGACTATTGTTTTATTAACTCATCAGTGTACTGTTTTACAATATTCAAGAAAAAACATTTAACACGTTCAAGTCATTTTAAAACTTATGCACCTACGACTATGGTAAAATGAATCGTAAAACGATCCGTTCAAGGTTATCAAAAGCTCTGGCAATTTATGAATGAAATTTATGAGAGATACACTACTGGTTGGTTTAGATACTGTGGATTATATACATAACGTAATTCCATATTAAATTCGATAGCCGATTTTTTAAAATATGATTGTAGTTCGAATTTTGTACTTGTGACACACCAGGGAACTGAGAATTTGCCAGAAAATAGTGGATTTTTGAGTAAAATTACATCTCTTTAACCGGATTTTTTCGTTTGTCCGTTTAATTGAACTTAATATTCACATTCTCATGCAAAAAAAATCGATATGGAGCCGCAAAAATTCCTATTTTTGTAGAACTACCCATATGATGGTTGTAAATAAAATAGTATACAAACCTTGGTAGGAAGTTTCATTCCTGTCTCGAGATAATAGCTAACCTCGACGCTTCGCGTATCGGTTAACTAACTGATCTCTCGACAGTAGTGAAACTCTTCCCACCTCGGTATGTAATATACTATTTCCTCCCTACAAATCATCACTCCCAGTTTTCAGCTTTTGCATTTATTTTCCACTTATTTGTAATGACCCCCTTTATAATTTTTGTTTCAACAAACAATGAGCTAATTCACCTGGTTTACATAAGTGATTTTGTCCAGGAATATGAAAATAATATTTGAAAGTGCTGTGTACATGTACCTACACATGAAAAATTTTATTAACTGATACAGAGCGAAAAGAGTTTCCGAATTTTCATTATACATTATACTACGCTAGTATAGAGCATTCCATAAATAGTTTTAAAATGTAAATAATTAGGGTAAGTTGAAACTTTAGTAAAACCAACTTCTTCCAATAACTCAGAAGGTAAAAGCATCAATTTCAAGTCCCTAACTTGTGGCACTTTTAAATAAATGTTAACCGCGCCCAATCCATTTCGGCTAAAGTTTTCCTTGTTCGGAAAATCACACAGGAAATAATTCTGTAGTGTTTTATTTGCGAAATAAAAAGAAACTTGTTCAAACTTTTTGTTTTTTTAAGGTTTTAAACAATGTGTAAATCACTGGTGTTATTGTGTTGATAGTAGGGTTGTTTTGGACATGAGAGGACTATTCACATGATGTGATATTAAGTTTAATTAATAGAAGTATACATTTCAATCGCTCGTTACGAAATAATTTTTGGAACTTTAGTTCTTTACGTCAGGTTATGTTTGAGCGACACGTTCTACCTATTTCTTTTATATTTTGCATATAGAACCAGGAAAAAAAACGGTGGTACAAAACAAAAATTTGTAGGATATGTAGTAGCATCAAATCAGGTTATTAGCATGGTATCATAATTTATTCACTCACAATATTAACTTTGAAAAAATTTAACCATTTTTTTTGCTTGACAGAATGTCACTTAAGATACCCATGGGAGATACCATCGGTAATGTCATCGGTTTTTGGCATCCAATCTACATAATATATCTTAGCGAAAGATCCCATCGAAATTTAGACGATATTCCTTTCATTTAATTGAAGGAAATTGGAGTTGCGGATGAATCTAGATAGAAGCAAACGGCAAGAACAGGAGTAAATGAATTACGACAAGAAAACTTCCAAAGATTACTCTCAAACGACCGGGACGGGCACCAGCTACCGAAGATAATGTCGTTTTTCCCCAATTTGTCATTGATCTCTTCTGGTTCAAAATTAATTTTCATTCTTTGAGCACCAAAGAATATTAAAGGAGCAGTCTCGAATTAATTAATTTTTTTTCCAAATCTCGATTTAAAAGAGTATAAATAGAAAAACTCACTCTGTTTGTGAAGACTTAACATAAAAAAATCGATTTGAAACTAAATCTAATCTGCAGGACGAATTTTTTTGGCTCAGACTGCATCAGGTAATTGTATTAGATTGATTCAGGTTTTAATTTTTGATTATTTACTATTTCGGCTTCAAAATGTTCCATGTAAATATTCGATAAAATTGGTGAGAGGCAAGAGCCCATGGCAAGACCAAAATTATGTTCATAAAAATCATTATTGAACTGAAAATATTTTTTTGTTATCCATAATTTTATTAATTCTATTATTGCTGCTACGCTCAATTTGGTTCTTTCTGTAAGGGTCTGATCTATTTCTAATTTCGATTTGACAAGTTCTATTGTTTTCTGTACCAGTACATTTGTGAAGAGACTAACTACATCAAAACTGACCAAATAATGGCTTTTGTCGAACTTTAAATCTGATAGTTTCTCTAAAAAATGATTGCTATTTATTATGTATGAATCTGTCTGTCCTGCGAGGGGTTCAATGATTTTTAATATATAATTTGATAGTTTGCTGCTCGGGGAATTAATAGTGCTACAAATTGGTCGTAATGGTATGTTTTTGGTAAACCATAAAAATGTTGTGGTTTACTGTATTTAGGTGTTAACATTGTTCTTTCACGATTAGCAAATTCGTTCTTGAATTTGAAAAGTGTCTTATAAATTTTGTTTTCAATTGATTTGGTAGCTTAGTATAAGGGCCATTTATTAATAAATCCATCACTTTTGAATCATAATCAACTTTGTTTATAATTACAGTAGAATTGCCCTTATCAGCCGGTAAAATAATAATAGAATCATCTTATTTGAGATTTTTCATTGATTTTTGTTCTGATTTTGTAGTATTGTTTTTCAAATGAATAGATTTTTCTAATATGACTTTACAACGTACTCTATATTCTTCCCTTTCATGGAGTCAAAGGAAAATTTAATCCTTTTGAAAGAACTAATACGTCCAAAGAATTTAAAGCTTTGTTTGATAAATTAATGATTGTGTACGGTACATTGTTTTGTTGATAATTATTCAGTTCTTTTTGGATTTTTTGTTCAAATAATATTCCAAACTTCCGGATTTGAATTTGTTTTTGTTTTCCATACGTTGTAGTATATATTATATTTATATTTGTTATTATTTTATCGAAGTCAATTTTAGTCACCGTATCAAAAAGAAAATCCTCAAAACCTGCGATATCTTGTTCTATATTGAATACTTTATATCTATGGTGCTGAAGGCGTTCTCGAACCATAGTTGGAACGCTACCGAAACGTCGAAATAAAAAATAAAAAAACATTATTGTGGTTTGATTCCCAAAAAAATAAGAGAAAAAATAATAAGTAATGCCACAAGGAACTTACAGAAGACTTTTATAACTACTTAAGTACCTAAAGAAGGACTGAGTACATTAATGTCAGTAAGAGCATGATTACTTGACTCTCTACTGCGGCTCATGATGGCAAGTATGATTAGGATCGCTTCATTCATTCCTTTGGGTTGTATTTTGCTAGTCGAACTAAATCTATGTGCCATTTCCACAGACATATAAAAAACAATAGACAGAGTTGTTCACAAAATGTGTATGTGCCAACATTAATTCTTACTTTACTACAAATTATTTTGTAGTAACGCAGCGTTGTCAGATGAATAATATAAAATTACTTTTAATACTTCATGTTTGATACTATTATTTAATATTTCTCTACAAACAGAATATATTTTTGCATACATATATTTTTGCATGTAAATATGTGTGGATATTTGTTATTTGTTGAGTTTGAATCTCTTAAATTTCCGCTCATCTTTTAAAATTTTGCGAAGTCCGACAACGCCGCTAGCAAAATACCCCAACAAGCAGCCGCCATATTCCAATATCATTTCATTGATATTTAGTGGCGAGTACTGTGTTTTCGATTTATTTGCGTGTATTTCATCTAATTTAGTATTTACTAGTGAAGCAGAGGTGTTAAAAAATTAAAACTATGGTGAGACAGTGTGTGGTGTGCCGGAAAATCGACTATTTGAACCCTAACCTATCTTTTCACTGGTAAGTTGTAGTAAATAAGTTAGTCATAGGCGGGTATGTGAATCCTTTTTTCACACAATCTGAATTGGCTTGATAAGGAGAAAATTGGGTGAAATTACCACTCACATACTTACACATATTTAAGCAGATTGTAGAAAATAAACATAAGATGCTGCACATACCTATATATAAAAAAAATGTCTATGATGCTTACCTGTAGGAAGCATTAGACAAGTAGTTCAGGAATTTGGATAGACTGATAGTTTTGAGGTATTAAAAACTTCATGTGAGGCTTGCTTTGATAGGCGACTACTTACTGTAGGTACCTAATAGGTTGCTGTTGCATTTTGTATAGGTGCTAGGAATTATGTACTTCTATTCCTAGCTATAATTTACAATTTACTGGTGGTTTTACCTCATATCACAATACCTCTACTACAACACCATTATCTTCAGAAATCCTAGTTAGTAGTAAAAAATAGGTAAACAGCTAGCCACTGTTGTGTACCTATAATTTTCCAATGATTTCTTCTAGTTTTCCGGTAAGCCAAGCTCGAAGAAATACCTGGATGGAAATACTTGGATTCCAACCAGATAAAAAATTACCAAAGAGGCCAGAAGTATGTTCTGATCATTTTGAAGAAAATGATTTTACACAAAGGACCAATGGAACAAAAATGTTAAGGAGAGATGCAGTTCCTTATTTCGCAATCAATGACTTAACTTTGACGATGTAACTACTTGTAAAATAAATATGTATTATTTTGTAATTATTTTTATTTCATAAGCCTCACAAGAATTTGTATTACCTAGAAGAGCAAAATTAATATAAACTACAATATACATTACTTTTACTGACAATTTTGGAGTTGTTTTAAAAAATGAAAATGTGTAATATTCTCCTTTGAGCAGTAAATATTTCAATGTGATAGATAAATTGAATTTTTTTATCAGTAGTAACAAATTTTGATATATATATATATATATATATATATATACTAGTTTTTGTTGCACAGTTGTTTATTAAGTTTTAATTTAAAAAATCGAAAATATTGTGAAAAAGAATAAGAAAAAAGAATAAGTAATGCCAGAAGGAACTTACAGAAGATATTGTAAAAAAATTCCCGAATTGAGTCTATTCAATCATTCGCCCCCGTTATTTCTCCGTCTATGGTGTTTATCTGTCGGCCGCCATATTCCAACAATGATCATATGCTTTGCCTCTTCACCTCCCCTGATCATAACAATGTTGGAGTATAAACATTTCGTATTTTATGAATGAATAGCTCTGTCTATTGTTTTTTATATGTCTGTGGCCATTTCCCATATTACTTATTTCTATTCCAGAAGCTTTGTGTGTTTTATATAAGCAACAATAATTAATAATCTAAAATAATGAATAAATATAAAATGTCACTGTTCAAGAATAGACTGCTTGGTATACAGATGAGTCAAAGACTGGGGAAGAGATAAGAGCAAGGGTGTATAGTGAAATAGGAAAACGAGATGATCCTTCTCACTGGAAAAACATACCTCTGTATTTCAGGCAGAGATTAATGCTATACTACAATGTTTTAGAATTAAGAAGTACAGGGCTAATAGGATTAACATATTCACTGACAACTTGGCAGTCCTTTCGGCTTTAAATAGTAAGGTAACATCCAGACTGGTAAGTAATCTTTTATTTTCTCCGTGTGTCAGCTTACAAGACATGCAGAGCTGTTTATACAAAATAATTTTATGTTATTTTTCCTTTCCATTAACATAAAACTTTTTGGGACACACTTTATATTTATAGACAACATCTGATAAATTTGATAGCGCCAGGTTACTTTCATTACAAGTTTCATGTCCATATTTGACTGGCGCCCATAGGGTACAAGCATAAATTTTGCTATTGGTGGGAATTGACGCTTTATCAGGTCTCCTAACACCTTGCATGCCTATTTTTTCAAAAAAATATAAACTTTACTCTTAAAACGACTTCAAAAATCATAAAATTTGAAAGTCCGCCAAAACGCGCTTCACGTCATAAAAATGGCTGCCCCATGGTGTGACGTCATTTGTTTACGTTCTTATTCGTGTATCAGGCTTTGAGTTCTTGTGACCTAATTTGTTTCTGAAAGCTTTAAAAATGGATAAAGCCGAAAAAAAACAACTTTGTATTCCAAGTATTGCATTGTTCAAGTGTGTAAATCAACGTCTATTGAAATTCCAGACAAAATATTTGTTACTTACCTGGTGGCCCAAGCAAAAATACAGTTAAGAGAAGGGCATCACTTTTGTTTGTGAAGACCATTTTAATGTAAGTACCTACTTCTATGCTGGTAATTTTTATTCTTGAATAGTTTAAGGTTATGTACCTATTTGTCTACGAATTAACCATAAAAACATCATTTCCTTACGACCTCACATAGAAATATGGTTGGTATATAAATAAAACATAGTTTAAATCGTACTTACGATAATGCTTCAACTCCTCTTATTTCCTTTGCATCAAAGCAGCTGTTTGACTTCATAAATTCAAGCAGCATAAATGAGTCTACATTGGAGCAAGTTATCAGTTTGTGCTTTTACAAAACCTATTTACTCACAAAATATGACAGAATCGTCACTGAACACTGAACTAGTAAATACAATATATTATTCCAAAAGTTTTAAAATATCCTCGGAAATATCGAATATTTATGTCCACTTTCCACTTTACGTTGACTTTTAAAAATAAAAAAAAGCACACACAAACGCGTAATGGTCTCAAACAAACATATAAATGATATTATTACGTCGATGATGCAATTAATAGTTGATTAAAATACAATATAAACACACAACTATACACATAACCTAATGCAATACCGGCCATATTGACATAAGTAAACACAAGAGATATGACATCACACGTATCATCGGTAGCGTTCGGAAATTCTCGGGTTGTGATCGGAAAGTGCATTTAAATTTGAATTTAATTTTAAAATTTGGGAGTTATTTCCAATGGAAACTGGTTTATTTCCTATTATTAGTAATTTTTTATATCATATTCACTATTATAAATTAATATCCAAGCAAAATATGAAATATGCGTGTACTCTATTGTACCAAATATAATATCACAATTTCCATCCTAAAATTCTGTTACATACACTTCATTCGTGTTTTAATAATCTTTCTGATATTTTTTTTATTACTTTAGCTTTTGCTAACTTTTTTTGGCGGTTAAATAGGGCACTTTCAATTTTTTGCCACATTGCAAGTCGTTGAATGAAGCATCAATTAAAAATTAATAATGATTGAAAGCTAGACTACGAAAAAAGCCGACTTTTTTTTGCTAAACAAAAATGGAAATGCCGCAACCGTTACAGAAATCTGGGAGAATGTGCTCTACTAACATCCTATTTACGTTTATATTTCATGAAGCTTTGTCGTATACATCAATTTGGTTAGTTGCATAAACAAGCCTGTCTACTGTCTACCGCACCTTTGTTTTTTTTTATTCTGAAACATATTTTATTTAGTCATGAGGGAAATTTTTGATGAGAAACGCCAGTTATGCATTATAAAACAACATATTTTTGGAGAAGATATAAAGGTTCTACATTTTTTGAATGTGAAGGATAGGTACATGAGTAAAATGAGAGTAATAGTCCAGTAAATGAAGGAGGAAAAAAAGGCAAAGTTAACATAAATTACGCCCTATTTTCATCTTCCGGTTGGAAGTTACATTTGGTACCTCATTAAACATGAGACAAAGTTCTGCATGAAAACGCGTGCGAGGGCGGAGAAAATTGTCCCAAAAGACCAGAAAAATAGGTTTTCAGTTCTCTTAAAATATGACAGTTAGAGATTTTCGCTTCATACAAAAATTGAAGTACAGGTCATTTTCTACAAAAATGGTGCCCATGATTTTTTCGCAACATTAATATTTTCTGCGAAAAAATCGGGTTGAAATATCGGAAATTTTGAGACTTGTGAAATATGCAAGTTTTGTACAAATATTGAGCTGGGGGGTGTTGGAAATCCATTATTTTCAATGTTTTGGATTGTGGAAACAATAGGCACCATAAATGAGAAACCCTGTAACCAGACACTTTTGATGGATATTCATCTCTCCGAGGGTCTTGTTTCCCTCTCAGATGAGGCCTCAAGATATACTTATTAGGAAAACGGGCTATAAGATTAATTCTAGCGAGATGGACCTCACCAGTGGACCTGAATCTAGCAAAAATCAGCTTTGCACATGTGGCAAAAAACTGAAGTTCATTAGGCTTTTGGTAAGGAAAACTGAAAATGCCTCAAGAGTGGAGAATATTTACCCATAATACTCAGTAACAATTTCTTGCAGATCCTCCGCAAATTTTTGCAAATTTTTTTGCAACCAGACTGATCGAGGTTTTTGGAATAACGAGTTATAAACGTTCTCCATGTTTCATTTATTATAAAAAAATATATTTTTTTTATTTATTTATCAACGGGAGAACCCAATATAATGATACAAGAGTAATACATTATAGACCAAAATATTACATAGAAAATTTTTAACAAAAGTAGATACAAGAGATTCGCGAGTTAATTGTCCGTGAATTGATGAAAAAAGTATATAAAAATACATTGCAATTATGACATAAATCTGTTCGTCACCAGTCATCATCTGATTCTTGGTCAAAAACTTCTTCTGGGTCTAGAGCTCCCTCTAGCTCTACCTCGTCAACAACTTCTTCTGAGTCTACAGTTTCCTCTAATTCTACCTCTTGGGGTAACATATTATCGCTGTCTTTATAATTCGAACACTGGCGTGACTCACACGAACTACAAATAGATGAGCAGACGACACGAGCGCCACGTAGAGCACACGCGCGGCGAACGACGGAGGAACGAAAGTAATAAATTATAGCGTATACATTTAGATATACTGGTTTTTCCCCGGGGTATCAGAGGTGTGACTTATATACATCGATGGAAAGGTGTGAATTCCCCCATTACACTAGTTAAGGTGTTGAAATGTTGGAAATAAAGAGCAGGGAGAAAAAAACCACCAAAAAAAAAATGCGTTTTTTCCTTGGCCCGCGTTTTCTAATTTTATTGAAAAATGGACGACTTCGTCAAAAAAAAGTAATTGCACAATCGAAAGGTAGACATTCTTAGCTTTCAAATGATGTATCATAGAGACCAATCGGATGTATAAATTTTTAATTGATGGTTGTTCACAAAATTTCCCCGCGATCCAAAAACAGCAAAAATTTGGGATTCAATAAACAACGATTAAATGAGAATTAAAAAAAATTAGGGTATACAAATTTCAGGGATGACAAAGGACCTTATGAGGACCCATAATCAAGAAAATTTTGAGTAAATTAGTGCAATACAAAAAAATTGGAACAAATTCCTGGCGAGGTCAAAATTGCCGGGGAGCAGGAAGTTTGACCCGTGTTCCGATAGGGCCCAAAGAGTCAAACGTGACTCAATTCACAGGGTATGATAGCAGCAGAATTCCCCTTTCACCTGAATTTTGAATCATAAGAAAATATGCATTTTTCACAAAGTTATTGAATAATTTGTCCCCCCGCTGATATGTAAATACACGGACTGTGCTCTCCGGCATACAGCACAGAAGCTCATTATTCGAGGTGCGCTCGGTGCCGTTTTTCTCGAAACCGGTCAAATTTTCGAGAAAAATCATAAGGACCATTTTTGTAGAAAATTAACTGATCTTTAATTTTTATTTGAACCAAAAATCTCTAATTGCCATATTTTAGGAGATATTGACTGAAAACCTATTTTTCTGGTATTTTGGGGCCATTTTCTCCGCCCTTGCACGCGTTTTCATGCAGAACTTTGTCTCATGTTTAATGAGGTACCAAATGCAATTCCCAACCGGAAGATGAAAATAGGGCGTAATTTATGTTAACTTTTTTCCTTTATTTACTGGAATATAACTTGCCTTCTGATCTCTGTGAGTTTTTAAGCGACAAAAGGTTTTACGAGCAGTGGTACTACAAAAAGAATCATTTCAAACATTCAAAGCATGCCTTTCAGACTGCACGACGTTATATTTACAGAAATATTAAACTCTGCTTTGTATAAAACTCACTTGAAATTACGCCTGGAATTATTTGGATAAAATTTGCAATTGTAGGTAATCGAAATAAAAAACAGATCAAT
>CAJUYH010010089.1:0-12792 GCA_910591685.1 Galerucella tenella
TTTGAAAATGAAAAACTCCAAATGAACACCCCATGAATTTTTATTAGTGATATCGGATTACGATTGTTACTTTCTAGGGAAAGCCAAAGTGGAAAATCTTATTATGTTAAAGTGGACAAAAAGATGAGATTTTTCAAGTTAGTTTAATCGGAATTTCGAATAAAGTTCTGACGGGAATGGATATTTCTTTCGTTAAACTCATTTAAAGTAGTTGGGAGATATTTTAAATACCGGAATAATAATCAATTTGGAATTTCTCAATAAATTATAGTATTATACTATACGGGGTTTATATATTTGAACGATATAACCAACCATACTATTTGTAACACTGAAATTTAGAATCTAGGCTGCATTATTTACTGATTACGATCCTGCGCTTGTCCTGAAATTTCCCATTGTGCTTTCGAATTCAGATTTTGATTTACCTAAGTTTGTCTTGGACTTTCGGAAAGAATCATTAGATATCTGTTTGTTTCAATTCCACGCACGAATCGTGAGCTAATGTTACAAGTTGAGAGTTTGTACAATGTTTGTCTTGTCAAAAATTCGAACTTACGTTAATCTATAGAACATATTTGCGAAAAGAACAAACAAAACTACAATCGGTTTTTTTCAAACAGAAAATTTGTGTGAGCAAAAATGTTTTTCTCCTTTAGTCCTATTTCCCGGAGAAATTTCAGGATATCTGCTGGCTTCAACTTGGCTAATTGTTCCTCCTCTATCCAGTAATCTCCCAGATGCTGTGCTCTAGGATTCTGAAGTGCTGTGCAGTTGGAAAGTATGTGGCTGGAGGTTTCTTCTTCCATGCCACAAAATCTGCATTCTTCCTCCTCCACTATTTTGAGCTTTTTCAGTTGCCCATTCAGGCGACAATGTGCCGTTAGGATCCCTGTTAAAACTCTTAGCGCAGTTTTACTTTGACTTACGCATTCATTTGATCTCAACAGGTTGTAGTCACCCAGAAGAGTCTTCGATTGTATAAGATCTCCTCTTTTCCTTGGCATTACCTATTCCTCCCAATATTACATTGGAGTTGATTCCGCAAAAGGGTTCAGGCCTCCAAAAAGGTATTTCAGTCCCCCTCTTTGCTAGTTCATTTACTATATTGTTCTCGCCTAGCAACGTTATTCGTGTCTTTAACCTGAACAATATAACATAAAAATTGCGAAATACGAAACAAAAACCATGTTGATGAGAGAATGGGAATCGAATAATGGCCATAATTGTTTTCACGCCCAACGAAACTGTCCCGATAAAAGCAATTTACATTTTTTGTAACATTTCTGCCATCAATCTTATTCCACCCAAAATGTACATCGAATAATACGAAGTTCATGAATAGGGTCTGCGAAAATTCTCCTCATTAATCATATTGATTCTGTGTCTGGCCCCAAGGAACACGCGGAAACACATTATAGGCTGATATAAAATATAAAATATTAGTGAAGTTGGTAAAACCAAATTGGGCTCATAATTAAGACTGGAGAGAAAAATAAAAGTATTAGACTGAGATCAATTTTATTTAAAGTAAAATTTCGATTAACTTGAGAATTTTCCATACTGTATGCTCTCCTGTATAAAATACATTTACAGATTTTCCTTCTTGTGCTTGAGGAAAGTTTTATAAATTTCCATTGTTCGTGCAATTTTCAGAATTCATGTTAACCACATTTTCTTCTCCACTAAATCAAAGGCCGTTCTTGCCACTTTTCCGCACTCTTCGTGTCAAGAACATTCACCACATTAAATATTTAAATATGAGTTACGCCAAAGAGCTCTTCAAAGACTGCCACTATCAGCATTTCTTTACAAAAGAATATTTTCGCACCATATCGGTGTCATTTCGTCGTATATTTTAATGTAAGAAAGTTGGAATTAGATGATATCGAGGTTGATTCTAACCAATTTATAGCTTTACAAACAGTATTCATCAATTTTTTTCGCTGATACTGAGTGAATGAAAAATATTGCTTAAATATTGATGGAAATTTGGGTTCTTGGCAAGGAATAAGGGATTATTAATGTTTTTCTCATTTATTTGAACTGTTTTTACCGTGGGATAAAATTATACGCTCACTTTGGATGATTACTATTGATTTATTGAACACTTACACACTACAATAAACTTAATTTATATACACACTACTTAATGTCTACTAATTCATCCACACTCGGTATAATAATTGTCCTAATTCATCTCCAACACTATTTACATTCACTCTCTGTTCACTTAGCACATTCAGGAATAAACCATTGTTTTGTATGGAACCTCCTAGAAAGCGCATTCGCCTAAATCACTGAGTTTGTAACATTATTAAAAATTTGTGTCCTCGTATACGCCAGACACAAATCTAGGGATCCCTGAAGCTGAAATTTTTCTGAAAATATTCTTTATTGTTATTGTGCTCGGGGATTCTGCAGAGCTGTGCAGCTGGAAAGTCTGTGGACGGGGGCTTCTTCTTCCATTCCACAAAATCTGCATTCTTCTTCCTCCACTATTTTGAGCTTTTTCAGGTGCCCATTCAGGCGATAATGTCCCGTCAGGATCCTTGTTAAAACTCTTAGCGCAGTTTTACTTTGAACTATGCATTAATTTGATCTCAACAGGTTGTAGTCACCCAGAAGAGTCTTTGATTGTATAAGACCTACTGGATCTTTCCAATGGTCAAATCTTCTCTTTTTCTCGGCTTTACCCATTTCTTTCAATATTATATTGGAGCTGATTCAGAAAAAGGGTTAAAGCCCCCAGAAAGGTATTTCAGTCCCCCTCTTTGCTAGTTCATCTGCTATTTCATTTCCTTCTGTGTTAATTGGAAAGTACACTCATATCTAACAATTAGGTACAATGAAAACAGTAAAAGATTTTTATATTTCCGAGAAATACGAAAAAAACAAATCTCAACTAGAAAATCATAAAATCTTATTAAAGAAACTTTAAAAAATCCGGGAAAAAAATGAATAGGATTGTATTTGAGGTAAATAGTTCCATAAAAGTCATCGTTATTCTTTTTTACGCGATAAATTTAATTTACAAATTGTTTTCCGGTCATAATTCTACTTGAGCAGGTAGTTGTGGATAAGAAAGGCTTTCACCGACAACGGAGAGAAAACACAACCATTAATTCCCGTCTAGAGTTACACATTACCATGAAAATTGCATAGAGCTCCAGTTTTAAAGGAAAACTTTTCGATTTTCGTTATAATATAAAAGTAAAATAAAGGCTGTTCAAAACATTTCAATGAAAGTTACATGTTCGCAATTTAAAATACTTCAATTTTCCGATAATTTCCACAATAATCCTTCCATAAAGCAATCTGAAATGACAATTAATTGAACGTTTTCTTGAACACAGTCATCATTGACATGACTTTTTCACCTTTCCAAAATCTGGCCACTCCTTCTTCTTCTTTTATCCAATTTTCTTATTTTGGATGTTTACATTTTATTCATGGGATCTGTAACAAAATTTGTTTATTGAAGTCAGTTTATTCATAAAAAAATCCCAAGGAAGAGGAAGTTGTATTTAATTTGTATCCTTTCACTCATGAAACAGATTTCTGTACGTATACAGTGTTATTCGTAACCCTCACAACGTAAACATGGGGGAAAATGGAAAGTAAATATCTGTATTTTCTCTTAATATATATTGAATAATAATAACCTAATATATTCTAACAAAAACAGGTACAGTCCCTTGAAATATGAATAAAATATATTCAAATTATGTTTCCAATACAAGGACATACATTTTTTTGGCGTGTCCCAAGCAGATGGGTTTTTCAAACTCTTTTTACTCTAGCTGGGCGTTGGTAACACGTCTTTTTTGTGGCCATTCTGTAATCAAAGCAAAAAGCTTCCATATATCTACCAGCCTTAATCTTGAAAGAAATATTTCCAAGTAATGTTACCTCTAAGAATCATTGAATACAATTATTTAATCATGTTTCAATAATTGTTACGTAATTATTATACATTTGGAGGCTTTCTTATGAATATAAAGAAACTATATAGAAACAGTGAAGTTGCCATAATTACTAAGAAATATTCCTTTATTAAACAATTATTCTTCTCATCATCTTCCAACAGTTAAATTTCATTTTATTCGTCGGCCTAACTTACTGTTGATGCTTGACAAGCATAAACTCCCGGGGGCCGAGTCGCTTTGATGTTGTATAAAGTGTTGGGAAGCTGTCCGAAGCTATCATATCAGACCTTACAACCAGTGTTGTATTCGGATGAAATAATTGAGTTTTCAGTTCGTAAGTTTATCCGATCAATATTTTCACATTAACGGAATAAATATCAGTTAAATTTTAGATGTATATTTCTTAAAAGCAGGATCAAGATTCTTGAACTAGCCTTATTCACTGATATATTCAAAGATTCAAGTCGACCAAATTTAGATAATCACTTGGTCTTTGTTACCAGTTTAGTTTTCACCTAACGCATCCGCCAATATTTAAAAAAACAGTGCAGCCACCAAAACTTCAAAGATATGGGCATCCGCCAACATTCAAAAAATCAAGATGTGGCCAGAAAACACATTTTCATCATTGCAAAATATTTCACCTACAATACTGTTCTTGTAATTATTATTGACGAGTCTATAGTGTATAGAAAGAAACTCAAAAACTATCCCTTGTAAGGACTACATTTTCTTCGAATAACTTCTTTCCATTATTAAAATTATCTCACACACATTTTTTCAATATCTCACTTTTGAATTTAATAGCAAGTTTTCGTTTTTCCATTTTTAACGTGGCCTTAACTCACTGCTGGTAATTTCCAAAATGTACCTACTTCCGAAACTCTTTTAGAAATGGATCATTATCGTTCAACTTTATTACGTTTGTTGGTATAGTTTTAATTACGACTTTCAGAATGTACTTACTATCGAGCTGTTTAGTTAAAGCCAGTCTCGCTAACGAAGATTCATTGGAATATTTACGTTCTCAGTAGGTGCCGAATTAATTTTCGAATTTCAAGTATAAATACGGTAAATTCAAGCGATATTTTATAATAATTTTTAAGGATTTGGGACCCAATTTTTCATGGGACTTTTTGATAATATAATAATAGGCCAGAAGATAGGATTTTTTTTCCATAAGTACCTTATGGTATGTGGATTGATAAGAATAAAAGTTTGACAGTCTATCGATCTCCCAAGTTGGAGACAAAAAATTCACTATGTAATAACATACTTGTTTTTTTCGAGCCATACATCAGACAATTTTTGACCGATTTCTATGTTTGACCATTCGTTACATTCACAAAGGTCTGAACTTTAGTAAAATAATTCGCAAACATATACAGTGCGAAACAAAAAATTTCCAGTCAGTTTTAAAGTTTGGTAAAGTTTGGATGTGTCCGCCAATTTGTTTTTTAAACAAAACGCGAAATATTAGATTAGTAGACATCAATAAAATCGACCTATGAATAAAAAAAATATCAATAAAAAAGGAAATTCCGGTTTTTTTTGGACAACCCTATATAATAATCCATATTAACAATACCTTTAAATACAAATAAACACTTCAGAAATGTTTCCACAGTAGCCTCTCTGTTTTGTAATCCATTTTTTCATCATTTAAAATGTTTATAGCTTCACTTATAAAATTTTCATAAATTCCCCCAAAGTCCCAAACTACCGGCGGCAAAATTGGGAACGTTCCTACCACAAACTATTTTTTGTTTCCTTTTGAATTTATATTCACTGCACTTAGGCTTCCATTTAATAGCCACTATTTCATTTAACATACATTTAAAATGAGTACCTTTATCGGTACGTGGTACATGATACATGAAAATTCTTTCAAGTTACTAATCATGAATCGACTCGTTACACTTCAAAAGAGTGCATTTTCAAAAGATGAAGCAGGTTCAAAAGAGAACCGTTTTTCTATTTTAGATGCTGGTTAATGTGGGGTTTATTCAGTGAATACATTACAGTTTGGCGCACGGATTGGCAGGTTTAAAAGTTTTTGTCCTGTTTTGTAAGCTTTATGAATTGAAATGGATGTCCAAGCAAGTTTATGAAAACCTTTGAATATATAGACTCGATAAAACTACAAACCTCTGATAAAAAATACATAATATTTCAATATAGTATGTAATTTTAACACTTCTAATGGAATGATAATGTCATTATATAATCACCATGAAAAAGTTAACTGGATTCATATTTATCATCCCATTTTCCTCCACGTTGGAAACTTTTGACAACTATTGGAATTTAAATGAATAGACAATTCTTCGGCAGTTGAAGGGAATTGAAAGCCAACGTAGGGCTTATGATTGCGGACCTTGTAGTTTTCCCGCCGCATGGGAAATTTGACGTTCGTGCTTTTCCATCTGGAAACTTCCTGATAGGCCTGTTGCTTGCCAGTAAACTGATATTGTTTCATTTAATGATTCCATATTGTTCCCCGTTTCATGAAGTCTTTAAAGTTTTCATTACTAGAAAGTATTTGCAATAAATTTAAAGAGAATAAGGAAACACGATTGTAGAATTTATGTAGCTACATTCGTTTTATAAAAATACCTTTTTTCTTCAAATTCTATTTTTGTTCCCATGTCTTATCTATAGCTCCTTTCAAAGGATCACTCGTAGGTAATCAAATTTAAATTGACGGTCTTTTGCCATCAAAAGAAAATTGCGTAGTCGTAACTGAGGTAATTTTGACAATATGTCTACGTCTTTTAACAATTCGGATGATTTGATCATTGTAGAATTCACAGGATAGGACTGTAAATATTTTCAAATGTTTTAAACATTATTACGTTGAAATTCTTTCTATTTTATGCTCACAACACATCATTCAATTGCTTTTGAATCAACGTTCATAGGAATCTTAATTTCATTTTATGGAATTGAAGTAACAAAACCTCGACTGGAAGCTATTTCAACAAATTAAACTTTCTGTAGTAGATTCTCCCACATTTGCACGTTTGTAATAAAAGTCTGCTCACAAATTCTTGCTCTCACCCAAACTGGTGGAATCAGAAAAAAAGAGTAGATCGGGAATGAGGAGACATTTTGATAATTCCAATTTGAAGGACTTGTACTATTATTCAAACTAATGCAAATTGTAGTGTTTGTCGAAAAAAGTCAATGACGGCACTGCGTGAAAAATTTAATAAACCTTTATATGATCCCCACCTTTCTGTGCTATCTACATAACTAAATCTAATATCAAGGTATGGAATACATTTGCTTGGCATAGCCGCGAGATGTCTCTATTTAACTAAATAAAAGGCGCATAATTGGCATAGAAGGATCGACATGGCAGCCGAACAATGCCGCTCGAAGGCTTAATTAGGTGAAGCCGCCGTTCCATGTTAATATTAACCCTCGGGGAAATTGCGAACGGACGTTTTGTGGAAAAGAAAAATCATCCCAATTTTCACTCATCACAGTAAGTTGAATTAATTCGTGCATGTCAAGTAGCCGGAAAGATTAGCACCATCAAATTGCCGAAAATGAATACTTTTATTTTAGAAATATGATCAGCGCGCGCTACAGAGAAAAAAATTAATTTCGTTTGTGGAAATTGATTAAATTCTCGTTTTGCGTCTAATGAATGTTACCGGTGATTCTTTTGACTGAAAACTACAAACGCTGATAGGCTTTATTTACGAGTGTGATCTATTTTGTGCGGCTATCAAGAGCACATTCGGGATATCGATTGGTTGAATAAATTTGTACAATTGAGTGTTTAAGCTCACAAAAATATTGAGTAGTTTTGAATTCTCCAAATTCTCATATATAATACCACGAGAGTGGAAATTTTGTCGGCAAATTTTTCGATTGTCATGAAAGTTTGTTGTTTGGCAATTTTGCGAATGACATCAGGCTCGTGGTTTTGGATTAAATGTCATGAGCAAAATTACCTAAAAGCAACAAACTTGAATACGACAAGAGAAAAATATTGCCGACAAAATTTTCACTCTCGTGGTATTATTATATGAGAATTTGGAAAATTCAAAAATACTCAATATTTTTGTGAGTTTAAACACTCAAATGTACAAAGCCAAAAAAATAATAGCATTATGAAACAAAAATTATTTATGTAAAAAGTACAATTATTATAATTGTACGTTGTAGCATTATTTTGGGGAGTGTTTTGCATCATAACCTGTGATGAATTTAAGTTAGAAACTGAGGATTCCTTTTCTTTATTTTTATTTTCTCGGAGGATCTCTATAAGTTGTAAATGGTGTTCTTCATTCAATTGTAAATATGGTTTCAAAGAATGGGCAGAAGAATGTCCTGTAAGCTTAATTACTTCTTGTTCACCAACTCCTTCTTTTGCTAATACAGATATTGCAGAAGCTCTATGTGAATGATTAGTTATTTTTATTTTTATTTGTGTCTTTACCAATTGATTCTGCCGATATTTTTGTCCACTTTGAAATTGTATTAATTCCCAATGGTGTATTTTTGTACCACATTTATTTCTCCCAATTTGGATGTACTGTTAAAAATAATCTTGTTGTTGTTGTAAGATAATGATGGGATTCTCTTTTTTCAATAATTTTTAAAAATAAACGAACGGGACACAAATTGTTGTTAGCATTATTTCTTACCAGCCACTTACTGCCAGATAAAGCTTTTGATCCTCCTTGTGTCGTTTTGGAAAAGATTGGATTATATTCTACCCTGCCAGTAAAATTACCTTTATTATCATATTCTTTTTTAAAGTAATTAATATCACAATTAGCAGCTTCATTTCCACGCCATGCTAATTCGAACGAACATAAATGAAAACACTTTTTTTGTAACCCATCAGGATCATCTTCCGAATAGCTTTCTACCATTTCCATCAATTCTTCTTTGGTAAACGCGTTAGAACTTCTTTTTCTGGTTTCAGGTTCAGCCTGAAGCTTTTTACGTTTTGCATCCCTGGCCAATCTAGCAAATTCATAGGTAATATCATCAAATGGATCAATTTTGATGTTAAATTCTAGAAATTATTTTTCCTGAACCATTTGAGCAGTCGTATTCCAAAGTGTTTTCACGCTAGCTTCAGTATAATCTGTTCCATCTCCTTTTTTAATGTTAAAACCATAATCTTCAAGAATTTTTGCTATAACTTGTTCAGAAGCATCCTTTTCTAACGTATAATTACGTGCGTCCAGAAACATTTTAAACTGTTCCCACGCAGACTTTTTTGTCTTCATTGTATTTTGCGGTATACTTTGCTTAATTGTACTCTCTATTTCATTTATTGAATTATTTCCAAATCTTGTATTATTCATGTTAATAATACTTATTTAAATTTTTGAAACAGTTTTAATAATTTTTAAACAATTAAATAAATAAATAAACAACTTAGTTTCCTTAGAAACCACTAACAAAGATTTTATATTGAATTTTATCACAGAGTGATAGAATTTTATACATATTAAACTTCAAAATATTGCCGTGACAAGACAAAAAATTGCCAGTTCAAAACCTTCAAATTTTGTCAGTTATAAATTTACTCTAGTGAAATAGTCACTGAAATTTGTTACAGAATTCAAATGAAAACTAACCATTATAATTGAGAATAAACAAGAAAACAAAACAAAATTGATGGGTTACTACGACCGCCGACCGGGGCCGAACCCCAATTTTAGATAAATACCACAAACTTAACAAGTTTCGAGCTGGAGAGAGAAATACAGAAAACGGTGACGAATTAGTTTAACAAACTTGAACGTTTCTCTCAAAATATGCACTGGTTTTGTTCCAAACAGTAACAACTTTACAGCTTTCCACTATTGAAATTCCAAATAACTCTTAACATTTTTCTAAAACTGTTTCAATCAGAGCCTAGCTTTTGCAACCTAGTAATTGGGCAAGATGTTTATTTGAGGAATGCAAGAAGAGAAATTGAATTATCGTCTTCCATTTAAGACTGGAAATTTCAACTTCTTTTCCAAACGACAGAGTATTCTCATTATATTCAGTGCTCATCGCTAATATATTCCTCGTATGAATTGTCAGCTGTTATTGAGCAAATACAGTTGTATTCTCTGATCAAAGCTTAACTACACAAATATCGACATGCCTTTCGGCTGAAATGATAAGCTTTACCATTGTATCAATTATATTCACTATCTTCAATAGACCGAGATTCGTAATTTAAGCCAAGTGAAGATCCAAATGGCAGCTGAATGTTGATTGATCATTTTGCATGTGTAAGCAAAAGGAAAAATTGCCATGGTGAGGCTCTGAGAGAAGTGAAAATCCATTGATTGTATATTTCAAAATATTTTCAAATTATAGTTTAAGTTGGAGTGAAATTTGTGGTAGGAAAAGATTTTTCACAAAATTTATATTTTCTTCGATATTTGTCCGGTCCCGGACTTTTGCTGAACTCTGTATGAATACCGAAGCACCATAATGTTAGTTCACGTTCAGTCTCTGAAGAAGATAATTTAGTTTATCGAAATGCGTGTTAGTTTTGGAGTAGTAGTATGCCAAGGCATAAGGACAACGATTCCAGAATTCCAAACTTAATTTAAAATTCAAGTAAAACCATCACTCTTCAGAGTAAACATATGCGAAACTTGAAGAAAAAAAGCCATTCTGAATTTCTTTTTTGGATTTTTCTTTAAGTATATCATAAACCGTATGAAGTCCTAAAGGTATATGTCGATAATATTCAGTAATATGACGAAAGATGTAATCATGATGTGTATACCTTCACATAAATAACCTGAAATAACAATAAAATGAGAAATCCGGATGGTCCACTGGTTTAAACTAACTGCCCATAAAACAACTGCTTGAACGGAATAGATAAACGTTCAGAATTTATTTTTTATGCCCCGGTTAACCCCAAGAGATGTCACGTAAGGCTCGAGACTTTCTTTTACCGTTTTTATACCGTTTTATACATCAGCTCACCAGTAGTAATGAAAATTCGTATGCCGCCGAACCTTATTTTCTTTATGATGTAATAGAATATGAAAACATTTTATATTTCTTGAGGTGTTGGAGGAAAAAAATATGGGAGGAGATGAATCTTGTTTCGTTTGTGAGTATTTTCATCAAGTGGAGATACTGTTGGCATATCAAAGGAAAATAGATTTTGTTATTTGCCAAAGTATACTGCCAAATTTGATGGAATTTGACTAGTTGGGAAGATAGAAGATTTTAGTGTTCACCAATAGTTTCACGAGGAAATTTTAGATAAATATGAGACATTAAGGGAATTAGCAGAGATCACAAAATATATCCTAAAATTTTTTTTTAAATGAAAAATGTTAAAAGTTCATAATAAGTTTGTCATGGAAATATTTCTGCGTAACTGTTAGGAGCTATAACAAACAAACCACAAAAGTCCAATAAAATGTATTAGATTATAACTCGAATTTTGTTATTACACATTATCCTGTTTTTTCTCTCCTTACGACGTTATAAAAGTTTCTTGTAATTCTCAAATTTATTACTTCCTTGCTTTGGTAGAAACAATAACTTGGAGTTTTATTGAAATTAAACCAAATAATTCATTTCAAGATATTACTCAATTAAATTAAACTGAGGAATTGAAATTAATTGTATTTTTAGCGGTAACTGAAGTGATTAGGAATGTGAGGGCTGTATTCACTTACAGATATTCAAATGAAAGAGGAAAAATCACTGGTGGGAAAAATGAACACTTATAAACTGTAATTTCTCTGCAAAAATATTCTTCGAGAGAATGAAAAATCTCTTCTTGGAGCTATATAACCAAGTTTGCTTGAAAATTCGTCTCATTGCTCAGAGACGCGTCAGTCAGTCAATTTTTTTGAATATAAAATAGCTTTTGAGGATAATTATGATCATGGAATGCTTCAGGAAAACAGTTCAAATTATTATACACATCGTTTGACTCATGTATTATGGTTCCTACGCTCAGAATATGTAAATTAGCATTTTTTATCATTATTTTTGATTTTCATCACAATAAAGCCATCTTAAATTATTTTTAGTTGGAATATTCAATAAGATTATAATGAAAATTATATTTCATTGCAACTACCTATATGAAAAGACGATCTTTATCTATTTTTTCATGTTGTAGCGCTTGGTATCCTCTTATTTTTGTTATCAGACTGTTGGAAAATCCGTATTCCCACATCACATACACCGTTTTATCTACACAGATTACATAAAGTAAGCCCAGAAATGTAACTACTGGCAAGGTGAACAGGGGAAGCTTTCTCATAATTTTTAAATGAAGAAACCAAGGAAGAAAATACATATAATGAGAATATTAAAAAGAAAACAAATATTTGGTGGATATCCTAAAAAATACCCTCACTTGAACTATGAACTCCACATTTATATGAAGTTGTTATTAGCAGTGTTTATCTAAATTCTAAACGTTGAACTTATTTTTGCCCTTTTTCATGTTAATAAGAAGTTAGCGACCATTTTCGTTTCAATATCATTTAGACAGCATTGTTAAAGTTTTTCCAAGGTTTCTAATTCAGTTTGAAAATAGTGTACAAACATCTGTAAACAACGTTCATCTTCTGTAACGTACAGTAGGCTACAGGACATTGATTGATGAAGCATAATTGATTATTCTAAACAATAATACATTTTTTATCCCATCAGGAATACATAACCACAAAATGTACATATTTCACGAAATTTGTACCGATTACCTCTGTGGTATAGGCTCACTTCATTCCGTTTTATTTTATGAAATTATCCCCAAGAGTGCCATGCGAGACGTCAACTCTGCGCTTCCAGTAATATGAATAACTGCATGTTTAAAATTGCCTATTTTTGGAAAGTTTTTATGGTCGTT
>CAJUYH010010090.1:0-12790 GCA_910591685.1 Galerucella tenella
ACTAGGAATAATTTTGTACTTCTCCAAAAACCATAGGAGTCTTCTATTGATCATTTTTTCCAGAAGTTTGCAGGTAGTACATGTGAGAGATATGGGGCGATAAGATTTCACCCCTGTGGGGGGTTGGTCAGGTTTTTTTATTGGAATTATAATAGCGTTACGCCACGATTTAGGAAATTGCTGTGTGTTAAAGATAAGGTTGAATATTTCAAGAAGTTTGAGGAGAGAAGGATTTGAGAGATTTTTTAGAAATATATATGGGATGTCATCGGGACCGGCAGCTGAATTTTTACAAGAAGATAAAGACGATTTCAGTTCGTTAAGAGTGAAGGGGGCATTGACGTATGAAACGTCGTTTTGATCGATTGGAAGGACAGGGGGCGATTTTTAAATTGGGTTAGATGGAATGATAGAGGGAAGGCTTCTGTTGAAGTTATTATCTGCAATTACTTGATTGTCGGAGATGATTGTATCGTTATATATGAGACTGGGGATCTTGAGATTAGACTTGTAACCTTGTACCTGTTTTATTTTTTTCCAGACTTGAGATGGGTCTGTATCAATTGAAATAGACGCGACATAATTTTGCCAGGAGGTTTTTTTGCTCTGCTTAGTGATGTATTTAGCTTTTGCTCCGAGTTATTTCAGTTCAATGAGATTTTCTTGGGTTTTATTTCTTCGATACTTATGGAGAGCACGTTTGGATTGTCGGATGGCATCTTCACAATCTGGATTCCACCATGGTGCAGATTTGTGGGACGAGGAGATAACTGTTTTACCAATATGAGAATTAGCTGCAGAGAGTATACATTCGGTCAGTTTATTTAAATCGTCACTTATATTCTCTGTGGTAACTAGGGAGGATAAGTAGTTTTGGGAGAGTGTGGTAAACTCCGACCAGTCTGCGTTTTTTAAATTCCAGAGGCTTCGGGTCACTGATTCCTTATTGGCATTATTCGATATAAATATGGGAAAGTGGTGGCTACCATGAAGGTCGTCAAGAACTTGCCAAGAAAGAGAAGAAGCGGATTTTGGGTCACAGAGACTGAGGTCAATTGCTGAAAATGTACCTGATGAAATGTTTAGATGTGTGTTTATGCCAGTATTCAGAAGGCATGTGTCTGTAGCATTTAAAACATTTTCTTCAACATTTCCTTTGCCAAATGTTCGATTGGAGCCCTACATGGAGTTGTGGGCATTAAAGTCACCGAGAAGAATATATGGTTGGGGAAGTTGGAATATTAATTCAGTTAGCTCTTCTTCGCTAAGAGGATGATCGGGAGGGATGTATAAGCTGCAAATGGTAACTTTTTTTGGATTCCAGAAAGTAGCTGCTATTGCTTCGAGGTTTGTGGTTAAAGGGAGGTGAGATGAGAATATGTCCCTAGATATAAATATTGAGGAACCTCCGCTGGCTCTAGTGCAATTTGTACGAATATAATGGTAGCCTTCAAAGTTATTTAGATTGCACTGAGGGTCAATTTTGAGATTTGTTTTCTGAAGACATAAAACGTCGGGGTTATACAGTGATATCAGTTTTTGTATTCTTTCAAGGCGAGGATAAAATCCATCGCAGTTCCATTGCAATACAGAGAATGTTAATGAATTAAAAAATGTTTGGGTGAGATTTTACTGAGATAAGACGGAAGTATCGGAGGTTGTTCCGTCGTCAGATGTGAGTAATTTAAGTTTATTTTGAAGTCGCGTGAGGCGATTCTTCAAAGATCGGTCGTTAACATTTGTATAAATTATAGACAGGTCACTTAGAAGTGCCTCACTAAGGGGGTCGTTGATGCCGGAGGTGTTTTCAAGGAACGCGATTAGTTGGGTTTCGTTAAGGATGAAGGATTCAGGGGAGTTTTCGTAAAGAGTGTGGATAGTAGATTCAGGTGATATAATATGACTGTCGCTTTCAATCTGTTTTGATTTCTTAGATTTTTTTTAAGTGGAAAATAAGGAAGGGGGCATAGTATCATGATTAGGGGTAGGGGTAGGGGTAGGTATAGGAGATATAGGTAGGGAGGAATCAAGATTACTGTTGGCTGAACGTGCTCTTTTTTCGCCAGTTTTTGGCATTGAAATTGCAGGAGAGAAGGTGGAGGCAAGTGAATTTTCGGAGATCAGTTCGGTATCAACTGGAATAGTTATGACGGTACTGGATTGGTAGAAAGCGTGGGTTCCAGGCTGAAAAGATCATTTGGATTGGAGGGCTGGTTGAGGGACGAGGGAGGGTTTTGGGGACTGGAACAGGATTCGGCGGTGTGTCCAGCCTGTTTACAAAGGAAGCATTCTAGTTTATCAGTTGAAATGAATATTCTGTGGGCTGTATTTTCATGAGAGACGACAATCGAGGTTTGTGAAGTAAAATCATTACTGTTGGGTAGTACATAAGTCACACGACGAAAGCTCAAAACATGGGCGTATTCATCATCGGGTGAGCCGCATTTGACGTAGGAAACTGGAGATGTCAGTATAAGACCAAGATCATGAAGTGCTTTTTCAATTAGTGCATTGGGAATGGAAGGGCTGACGTTAGAAATTAGTATTCTTTCGGTGGGAGAGATAAGTTGCCGGATAGGAATCACATTGGAGTTGACTGTAACATTTTGGTTAGTTTTTAGGAGGTTGTCTACTTGTGTGGAAGAGGATAAGTAGATACAGATGCGGCCATGGGAAATTCTGGAAGCGAAGTGTACGTTTTTGGGCGAAACAATGCTGCCAATAGCTTTGATGTAGTCGAATAAGACAGTATTAGGAATAGAGGGTAAAATGATGGCTTGGTCTCGAGATAGAACTGGCGTAGGGTGCAATTTTGTTGAGATGGCAGCGGCATAAGATTTACTGTTTGAAGTGTTAGTTGGGGTATTTACATTGATTTGTTTTTCTGAAGTTGGGTTTGACATATTGTTGTGATCCTGGATACCGAAATCACGAACAATTAGTTGAAAAAAAGAGAGAAAGTAGATTAAAACTAAATAGAAAATCAGATGCCAGTCTTACTCTTGATGACTGGCCTATTTATTTCTCACATAAATAAGTAAATATTTTATATTCAAAAATTGTAGACAGTAACTGGAACTCTTTTTATCACATTTTGAGGATGATAAAAACTAACTCGTTTAAGAATGATTATAATTAACGACTTGTCGATGTGTACTGTATGAGCTCTGACACGTGAATCTGAGGTAAAATTGTATTACTTTGACGATGGAAATATTCAACCAAAAATAATTTAAAAAAAAGAATTACAAAACAATATAGCTCATAATAATTGATAAATATTAGGTGAATTACCAAAATGAATTAGTACCTACTTAAGATTGCTGGTGTATAAAACATTTCTAAAATCACACTATATTCTAGTTGGCTGTGAAACTAATAGGTTACAGTTATTGTATCACAAGCATCATTACACAAAAACCAAATTACCAATATCTCCAAACTTGAACCCATTATCAAATAATCAAAAAAGGTGAGTAGCGTTTAATATGTACCTACCCAACAAAAATAACGGAAAAATCGTTGAATTCACAATAGACGCTCAAAATGACCTCAGCGACGTCGATACATAATTAAAAGCGATCTTCAAAGGAGCGACTCACATTTATTTTGTTAACACAGTTCTCTTCAAGCTCATAAATTCATTTCCAATTATTTCCTCCATAACCTCTTCAAATGTAGGAGGTGTTTTATGAACATCATTTTTTATATAGCGCCAGAAAAAATAGTCTAGCCTGATTAACTTTGGAGATCGTGGTGGCCACCCTATAGGTCCTCCCCTTTCAATCCACCTTCCAGGAAAATTCAATCAATTACTCACAAACTAAGGCAATTAGGTATGAGGAATGCTTGAGAAATAATAAAGTGTCATACAATACCATTCCATTGCGAGAATAAAATACATACTGACATTTAAGAAAACCCATTGACCAATCCTTTACATGAAAAACTAATATCGCGAATAATTTTAGACGATAGTGAACTATATCAAAAATCCTTCCAACGCAAATAGATTTTTAGATATCTATACGATGGTACAGGGTGTTGATGTCACTAGCAAATTAATAAAAGAGTGCTTATATCTTTCAAACTACCTCGTATAACATTACAATACCTCATATCGCAGAAACAAGAAAATTGACAGGAATGAACAAATGAAGAGATAAACAGGGTGTTCCATTAAAAACTGCCAATATGGGTAGCCCTGTATATTTGGGAATATTTTTGGTCCTATAAATGGCTTAACTTTTATATAACAGAAGTTTTTCCGTATCTCTTATGACAAGCGAGTAATTTGTCTTCCATGCACTAATGCCACAACCTGTATATAATGTAGTAATCCTAGGTAAATGTTTGCACACTTTTATAAGTATTTCCCACTTATCGCATAAAACCAAAGTTGCTATCCATCTATCCTGTCTTAATGCGGCTGGCGGCTTAATAACGACGAGGCTCCACAAGCGACAACTTATATATTCTTGATTGGGTGAATTTCCTATTCCTTCTCACTAGTTAGATCTCCAAACCTATCAACCATCTGTCCCACCATGCAAGTTCGTGTGAATTATGTAATTATAATGTGCTATTCAAAAGTCCCCTCCCCCCTCGTATCTTTTGAACGGCTACACTTACATTAATAAAATTTGAAGAGTGAAAATAAAGTGTTGTAAACTTCTCTACGAATGGTAACACGTGACGTAATAGTAATAGATGACGTCACAGTGCCACTCTCGCCAATTATTTCAAATAGGACCTCATAGCAGGTGATATCTCGTTTGAAAGGCATTGACATTGGCTACTTGGCCATATTAATTTTGTTTGGGTTTAAACCAATTTTGAGGGATAAATTAAATAAATACAAAAATTATTGAAATTATTTTGAATAGAATTGAATAGGAAAAAATCTAATGGTGTCAAATCTGGTGACCGAGGTGGCCATTCTGTAAGACCTCGCCGGACGATCCATCTACCTCGATATTCTTTATCCAGGTACCGTCTTACTGCACCATAATAATGTGCAGAAGCACCATCTTGTTGAAATGTTATTTCCAGATGGCCGAATTCATCTGGATTATCTTCCAGAATTTCAAGAATTAACGGCTCAATTGCATTTTGTAACATCTCCAGATACACTCCACCGCTTAAATTTGAATTTAGGAAGACAGGACCAACTATGTGGTTTCCCAAAAAACCTGCCCTAACATTGACTTTTTCGGGAAATTGGGTATGTTGTTAACGGAAGGTGTGAGGATTTGTGTCACTCCAATACCTTACATTTTGTGTATTCAAATTTCCATTGAGGCACAAATTACTTTAGTCACTAAAACAAATTGTTCTTGTATAATATGGGTTTTGACAAATTTTATTTGTCATACATTCACAGAATTCGAGTCTTCTGTCGGGGTCGTCATCCGAAAGGTGGTGCACCATTTTTAACTTGTATGGATGAAATTTATTTTTAGCCAACACTCTCTGTACTGTACTTTTACTTACTTCACAGATAGACGCAACTAGTTGAAGAGGAAGTAGGGTTTACTACCATTTCAGCAACTATATCAATTTTTTTATCATCACTAAATGTTGGTCGACCAGATCGTTTGGCATCTTGAACACTACTTGTTGCTTCAAACTTGTGAAGGAGCTCCATCAAATAAGTTCTCGAGATAGGGCGATCTGAGTATCTCTCATTGAATAAACGTTCCGCTTCATGGAGATTCTTCCTAGATTCACCAATTATTAAGAAATCTGCTACTTTGTCGGCTTGAGTACGTACCATTTTGCCTATGTAAACTCTTAAACGTCTCGTTAAACAATAATAAAATTAAATATTTAAGCTATTTAGAACGGGGACTACCGAGTTGTACCTAAGTTAATCCATTTCCGCCTTTATTGGGGATTATACTGACCATCGAGGTGGATCAATACGAAATTACACATAAGCCGTATTTATTGAGGGAATACCCAGTACCACTAATAATAAATTGTATTTAGGCACATATTTGTTTTTATTTACTTACATATGGATGTTTTGATCTTAAACAGTAGTGGGAAAGGCCTCATCTTTATTTTTGTATGTAGAAATTGTTATATATGGATGTTTTGATCTTAAACCTAATTTATATAAAATTGTTTAGGTCATTAGTAATTAGACTTTATTTTTAAATCGTTAAACTTCCCAGGAAATTCGGTGGTACAACTCGGCGATCCCGTTTAGAACAACTTTGCAAAGCATCAAATACTATTAAAATAAAAACGTCAATTTTTTTGACAACTAACCAGAGGCGGACTGAAAAATCTTCAATATTTAAATGTAATATGATGCAATATCTCCCTGCATGATTGGTACAAATAAACGGGTTAACCACGAAGTAAAACCAAGTTACTTGTATGTGGTGACAATTACAGTTAGAATGATTGTCAACTAAAGTTTCATATACTTAACTAATAAATAACTTAACCTAACTGAAACAAGCAATTTCAAACATTCACAATATGAGTATTACAATCTAAAAAATATAAAAAACACAAGTATACAAGATGGATACGTTACATATTCAATTAGTAGTAGTAGTATAGTGGCGTTTATTCATGTGAAATGATAATTTTGGTATTTATTCAATTTATCCGTCAAAATTAGTTCAAAGCCAAACAAAATTAATATGGCTATGTTGCCAATGTCAATGCCTTTCAAACGAGATATCACTTGCCATGAGGTCCTATTTAAAATTATTGGCCAGAGTGGCACCGTGACGTCATCTATTACTATTTCGTCACCTGTTACCATTCGTAGAGAAGTTTACAACACTTTATTTTCACCCTCCAAATTTTATTATTGTAAGTGTAGTCGTTCAAAAGATACGAGGGGGGAGGGGACTTTTGACTTTATTTTGCTAGCAGCGAACCAAAACACTACGGAAACAATGGAAATAGAAAAAATATTGTTCAATTTCCAAAAAAATATAATTGGATAGTTGACAAGACACAAAAACCAAAACAAAGAAAATCGAATAAACCTCTAAATAACATAGAAGCCCTACTGTATTTTGAAAAATCTGGTGGTTATAACGGTCACCAAGTCCACATGCAGATATCATATTTTTCCGTTACAATAGAAGCACCATATTCTAAAATTCACTTGATCATGTATTTTTTAAATTATGCACTATGATTATTAAAGATAGCTGGAGCTTGTGATATTTCACACAAAGCTTCCCTACTAATCGATACTTATTAATAATTATAAACTATTTTTCCGGTACATTTCATTCTTCACCTGTCACTTCCAATCGTAGGCTGAAACATTACAGACTATCAGAAAGAAAAGGATTGCGAAGATATAGCCACAGTTTCCGTGAATAAAAAAAGACGAGATATGCTCTACGGTGTGATCGTCGCGTATACCGGAAATCTTCTAAATGGGGCGTCATTATATTATTATAAATGCTTGAATAACGTCAGGCATCTGTAATTGTGATCATAGGTATATTGCCGCCTGTCGTTGGTGAATACGGCGCCGTATACTACTTTGTAAATTAATTCCAATTCCAACTTACTCGTACTTAATATAAAAATAAATATTCGCAATGCTGTAGATAGCGGGTAGTATCGATAATTGTGCATTATAATAAACGAGATAAGCTGAAATGTTACAGTATAAGCTCACCTTTTATTAAAAGACTATTTATCACAGCGAAAATAGAAAGCGAGTATAGATGGACTTTCAAGCCGTTCCAGAACAGTAGCATGTGGTGTTCCACAAGGAACAGTTCTAGGACCTCCTTTATTATTCACGATTTATACAAATACTTCATTGCATTTCCAAACATCAGGAAAAATAGTCAGCTTAATATATACTAGGGTGAGAGCAGGAAAGGCCCTAAAATATTAGCAGAAGAGGATTTAAAACAAATATGCAACTGTCTTAAACATAACAAATTTACTTTAAACATCCAAAAAAACAAATTATTTACCGCTCACATCCCACTCCAGTCATCATCCTGATCTGAGACCATGAACAGTTGACTACCAAACACAAACAGTCTCCAGTTTGAGCTTATTTATTTCATTTGTAAAACATTCCATTTCCTAATGAGCCCCAGGCTAGAGCACTTCACCTCAGGGAGTGAAATTCGGCACCAATTACACTATTTTTTTGCGCGATCGATATTTTTTGTTTATTTACAGCATCGGTTGTCAGGACGGTAGGTTGTGTTTACTGATTTCTAAGTCTAACACGTCGGTAAGTGATTTACTTACCGTTCAGACGTCGTTAAGTAAACTACTTAACGACGTCTTAGCCCTACATACATTTAAGTGTTCCTATTTTTTTTAATGAACAGAATCGAACAGTACAGTATGAAAAATAATAAATAGCATGAAAACAATTTCACCAAAATGCTAATTATATTTTAAACTGATCGAGAAGTATAAATGTCACTTTTGAAATTTCGTTCATTCCGAAGAAATTTAGATTATTGCTTTCGAAGCTTATTTCAATACGATCGCGCAAAAAATGGTATAAGAATTTCGATCGTTAAGGGTAATACCGGTCTCCGCTACTCTCAGCCTCCAAACATTGCTATCGACCGGTAAACAACCCTTACCGTTCTTGATCCTTAATATACTATATACGATATCACTGGGATGGGGTGTACAATTAATATTAAATTGGACGCCACCAGCTTTTTGATCGAAACGAAGCAATTAAAAACAGAAGCAATTAAAAACAGAAGCAAAAAATGGAAAGCTGGATACACCTTGCAAATTAAAGTTAAGTTATAAAAAAATGAATAATCAATAAAAAGAATGAAAATAATAATTATTTATTGAAATATTTGGAAATTGAACATAAATTGAATATTTCGAAAAATCAAACGAAAAGAATACCAATTTGTTATAATTAGCACGCCAAATCCAAATCTAGCACACGCTAAAGATAAGACGAAGGAACTTATCTTATAAGGCTGAGGATGTTTGCAGCTCTTAGCGCAATGGCGGCAGTGGTGGTGATGTCTTCGACAGGCTGTGGACCTCGTGCACGGGACAGGAACGAAGTGGACTGGACTTGCCACGAATTTGCCTTCTGAAGTAAATTTGCGGGCTGCAGCGCTGCGGAAAAAAGAGAAAAAAGGAATAAGGAACCAGAAAGACATTAGGAAGGAACGAATAAATGGAACAGATCAGGTAAAAAAGGAACTCATGCTATAGCGCATACAAAACCCGAACTCCACGTGTTAAAATACAACTTAACAGTGATCTGTTTTATTCTATTCGTTTTGTTCCTTAAATATACAAAACATGTAAATCAGCAGATAAGCAATAAATATAGATAATCTGTAATCACTACAAAATAACCTAGGGGAAATACAATAATTAACTTACCAACCATAATGAAAAATTGCTTACCAAAAATTGAAATATAACTATAAATAACTGTTGCCCCCAAGGTGGCAGCTGGAAGAAAGAAAGAGTTCCACTCAAAAATTTAAATTTCGAACATCGACAGACAAAAATGGGAGGGGAATTTGATGAAAATTGATGTTTTATTTTGGAGTGGCTAATGCGACAAGAAAACGGCATGTTTAGAAATTCAGTAGAAGTTTGGGAGGAAGTGACTAGTGAGCCACAGAAATTCACTAAATAAAATAGTTTCAAGACGAAAAGGTAACAGCTGAACAGCATGTTACAAGCTTAATCAATATATGGTCTTTTTTAGCACACTTATGGATATATTTGCAATTCTTTCTTCCTGAACTACTCTTATTTTTGTTTGGAACACAAAAATCATATCAAACTATCCAATGAAACTCGAGATAATATTTCATACCAAGAATATAATCTTACTCATTTTTTTTGTATATTTGTGGTGAAATATTGACAAAAAACTATTTACATATTTTATACAAAAATATAGGAAATCAATAGTCCGCGACAAATGCCGCTGTGCCGATTTTATTGTTCCATTTCTCCCCAAATCTTCTCCACTCCTTGCTACGTAACAGGAACTGAAGAGGAATAAGGGACACTATAGATCTTTTAGATCTCAGTGAATGTCGTCCAATATACATACATACGTGAAAAATAATCAGTATTTCATGAGAATTCCTAGACACAAAATACATACAGGGTTATCCATTTGAAATAACAAAGTTCATTATTATTCAGAAAAATGGAACAATCTAACAAAAATGGAAAATTCACAATCCATTTTTGAGATAATTGAGACGGTCCAAAAGGCCAGGCAAATGTTTTACCTACATATGCTTTTTGTGTGTGTACTTTCATTATATTATCGTTTGTTTTTTTTTACAAATATTTTTGGTAGATTACCTGAATATCTGTAACATTATTATTGTTTTTTTTTATAGAAATTATGAATGAAATCACGTCTTCAAAACAGTTATGTAGGTACTGAAACCGAGCCTATTGTAAGAAAAATTCCAATATTTATTACGACTTTTACGGAATAATATTAACTAATCTCCATAGATTACCTACTACTACAATATTAATTCCAATAAAACGGTCTATAGATGATTGTTGACACCTGAATATCACGTGGGAATATTTTCTACCTCTGTAATATTAACTTATGTTTATTTTGAGGAATAAACATAATGATTCATCCAACTGAAAGAACGTTGTAATTTGTTCATGGAGATCTCATCGGTAAGAGAATTTAAAAAAAACTGTTGGTATTAATGCAAAAGTGCAAAATATTACCTTGCTCCTTGATTTTATACTAATGAATGGTCGATCAAGTTGTTCTGGCTTGTAAAAAGTACAAAAAGTTCCAGTCTTGGGAATATCGTTTTGGTGTCATTGAAAATAAAAATACCTACTGTTGTTGATAATATCTAAATACTTGAAGTACCTACCAGTGGATTATAACTTGGAATTTTTATAAAGAATGCTTGTATTCAATGTATTCGGAAAATATTTTTGATTTATTGTAAAATATAGAGTGGTTTATAATTAATTCATAAAAAGAACATATTTGCATTATATCTATAATTTTGAAGCAAGTGGCAATAACTAACAATTTCTCATATTAATAAAATTTGTGTGGAAAGTGGCATAATCCATAGCCAAAGTGACACAAGAAGTAGTAGAATTCATAATATAACACCCTTCTTGCTGTACGTTATCTATTGTTAATAGCCTTCTAACGAATTACGTTGAAAGAAATGGACAAAGAGGCAGATTTGTGATATTCCTAATCAAAATATCACACTAATGAACCGTTTAAATGTATTACAAACATTAAACCTAATCTTTAACTAAGAAAAATTGATTAGTTAATGTTTAGATCACGCGCAGGCACGACCTAATGATCGTGGGACATTACAGCATTTAAAATAGGATGCAGAAGCATCTTTCGTAGCGAAAATGTGTCTCATGTCTTTTTCTAATGTCCCACTGACAGTTCTCGGTAGGATTTTATTTATTAACTTTAAGGTTAGCTTAACAAAGTGCGTCAAGAGTCAGTGGCATGAAGAATTATGAATTTTGAGGAAAATACATTAAAATAATTGATAAAAGTGATTCAGAAGTACACAAATTGCAAATCAGTGGAAATTAACACTGCACTGCAAAAAGAAGAAAAATAGCTATTAAAGTTATCTGCAAAACACTAAGAACCTGCCTTTGTTGAATTTGGTACTAAAAAAAACAGAGACAAACATACTACATCTGACGTTTAGATTTACGGATAATAGAAATTCTAAAAAGAATAAATTACTCCAGACTGATGAGTAGCATATCACAGCTCGCAGGCATTATACCAATGAGCACGAGGTATAATGTAGATATGCCGTCTTTCGGAGGAGACGTAAAACCGAGGTCCCTAGTCCATGGATGTTGGGCTCGTTAAAGAACGCTACCACTGGTTGGAACACTAGTGGGTTCGCCAAAATTTCCGGTTGGGGGTAGAGTGCTCCCGGCGTCGGTGATTAGCCTCAGTCGCAGAAATAGACCGACGTTAAATAACAGAATAAAAAAAAAAAGACTGATAATTGTCAGCTTCAGGAGGGGCTGGAATATGGATAGAAAACCTGCGAATTAAATAAAAAACAACAAAATTAAACAAATTTTGGATGAAATGAAGAAGAATAAGAAGGATAGGTGAAAAAGAGACAGACAATAACAGAAATAGACCAATATGGCTAAAGCTATCAAGAGAAGACGAAAAAATAGAAATACTAAGAGGAGCCAAACATACAACGTACAAAAATATGGATACCAGAAGATCTACCAAAAGCAATACAAGATAAACGGAAAGCACTCATCCAAAATCGGCTAGAGAAAAAGGATGAAGAGCAAGTATAATATATGATAAATTAAGAGTGGAGGACACAATATATTAGAACAGCTGGAACACAATAGAGAAGAAGGAACAAAAACAAATGCAGACGAGAAAAAAAGGAAGAACGGCCAGCCGGTGGTCACCCAGCATCGAAGTCGATGAAGATATAGCACCAACTCAGAAAATGATACAAACAAGGTACCCAAAAAAACTAGAAGACATACGCGAAGATAAATTAAATAATAAATATATATAATCTTGAGCCCTTTCACCCTCAGGGTGTCGGGTTATTATTTTATTGTTGCTTCATGAACTTTTTCCATTCCTTTCTGTCTCCAGTCAGTGTCTTTGCTTCATTCCATTGTTTATTTCTTTCTTGTAGAATCTTTCCTATCATGTCGTTCCAGGTTTTTTCAGATCTTCCTCTTCTTCTCAAACATTGTGTTTTCGCTTCATAAATTTGTTTCACAGGTCTATTGCTTGGCA
>CAJUYH010010091.1:0-12790 GCA_910591685.1 Galerucella tenella
ATATTGCTATTTGGAACTTTAAAATTGCCAGTACATAATATTTTGAATGAAATATCAGAACTAAGAAGTAAATCTACATCTTTTGGAATATTGAAATCGGGATCAGAAAAAATAATATTTTCTGGAAATTTCAGTTTTGAGATATCAATTTTAAAATTAGGAAAATTAGATGTTATTTTATCTACAATATAGCAATCAACATTGATTTTGTAATCGTTCACACACGACTCTATTGTAACACTTACGGCGTTTTTTATGTGAGTGGCATTTTCAGAAATTCCAACAACAGTTAGAGGATTACTTGGTTTTAATTTGAGTACCGAAACTAATCGGCTTGACACAAATGAAGTTTGTGACCCTGAATCGAGCAAGCAGTGTGCATGAATAAAATCACCTGAAGCACATTTTACTTTTACCTTTACAATTGGTAACAAAGTTTTTTCAGTAGGCTTTGTACCCTTGTTGAAAAGTTGAACACTAGTAGAGGGTTCAGTATCTAAACCATCGGAAAATGCTTCCTTATTAGAGGGAGCAGGTTGTTCCATATGCAATAATGAATGGTGACTTTTGTTACATTTTTGGCACTTTATCAATGATCTACAACTTCCAAAATGATGATTAAGACAATTTTTACAAATTTTGCTTTTGTTGGCGAAAGAAAATCTTTCTTTGGGGTTTAATTTTTTGAATTTATCACAATTCTGAATTTTGTGATTAGTTGAGGAGCAAAAACTACATTTTTTTGATACGTTGTTAGTTGAAATATGAACATGAGCCTTTTCTTTTACCAACACTTTTTGAGATTCCGGCAGCTCCTGGAATGAGAGAATTCTTTCATGTAAGAAATCTAAGAAACCATTTAATGTGGGTATGGTATTTTTGTTTCTATGCAATTGGTATGCCTGATTGGTGAAATTATCTAATTTTTTAGTTAAAATTCTCACTAATATGACATCCCAACCTTCAATGGGCTGCCCTAGCATTTTTAGAGCACCTGTGTGCTGTTTGACAGTTGAAAGAAAATCTTTCAAAATGGTAGGATTACTTTTTTGAATGGAAGGTATATTTAATAATGCGTCAATGTGATTGTTCAACAGAGCAGTTTCATTCTTATAGGTGTCTTTTAAAATACTTAAAGCTTCTTTATATGAATCGTTGATGAGAGGTAAATTACTTATTGAATTAAACGCTTCACCTTGTAGGTGACTCTTTAAATGATACAATTTCTCAACATTGCGGAGTTTTGTGTTTGTATCAATGACTGCTTCGAACATGTCCATAAAGGGTTTGAATAAACTGATATTTTTCCCATCAAAATTAGGAATCTTTATATCGGGTAATTTAATGTTTGGAATGTTATCCAAATATTGATTTGGCAATGAACTTATTTCTTTTGGACCAATAATTGGTTCACATTTATTAATAAATTGCTCAATATCGGCTAACAAATCATAACAAAGATCTGACAGCTCATCAATTTGAACCTCGCTAATTGAAGAATTTGGGGTCAAGTAGTCGGCTTCTTGCTACCGACTCAGGGGACTAGCAGAGAAGGACTAGCAAACCTTCGAGGATGCATATCCCAAGACCGTCTGTGTACCTTCACGTGGTGGCCCTGTTTATACAGAACACAGCGGATCGAACCAACCTAAATCCAAGGTGTGAGATACCGTGCTGAGGGATGAATGGCACTAGGGTCAAATAGTGTCACGAACGGTTCCTCTAGGGCAACGGGCGAAACCCTAGTAGTAACTTAGCCTTAACCCTGTGCAGGGGGCACCGCAGGGTTGGACACACCCCTTCCCCCTTACTCGTGGGACTTGAATGGAACCAAGCGATAAAAAAGTAAAACCAGACGACGGCGGGAAGTCTGAATCAGAGAGCATGCTCTCAGACGAAGACAGGACCATCGTCGGAAGCGAAAGTGACGCATCAGTGGGAACAGCCGGAACCACTGATACGATCACAAAACAGATTGCTGAACTTGGAAAAGTCCAGCAAGAAAGAAAAACCTCGGGAGCCTTCAAAAGAAAGCAGACCAAGGCAAGGAAAATGGCGGAGGGAACATGGACGCAGGAGAAGCCCAAAAAGCAGGCTCCTAAGGAACATGAGCCCAAAACCAATAGGGGAAAGAGAAACCGCTCGGAATCTCAGACCCCTCCAAAACCGCGACCGAGCAAAAAACCGAGGAGTGGACCCCCACAGACCGGTTCATACAGCGAGGTCGCCAAAGGAACACGGATGGCAATTATTGACAAACGCCATCTGGAAATAACACTGAGCCAAGAACAAGCAGACTTGGTTCAAGAAAAACTGGTGAATGCAATTGATGCCGCCCCCTCAGGCAGCGGCACGAACTTGCAGTTCATCAGGACCACATTCAGCGGTGGCGTATTGTGGATAACATGCGCAAACCAGGAGACTGCTGACTGGCTCAGGGGTAGTGCAGGGGGCCTGGAGGGTCTATGGGAGGGGGCGGCTTTGACAGCAGTCGAAGCCAAGGACCTCCCTAGACGACCCAGGGTCATTGTATTTATCCCTGGACCAGCAGATCAGGAGGAAAAAGTGCGAGGACGCTTGGGGAAGCAAAATGCCAACCTGAGGGTGAACGGCTGGCTCCTCCTGAGTCGAAAGGTGGAAGAAAAAGGCCAAATCCTGGCCTACTCCATTGACGAGGTCTCCCATGGGGCCTTGGCAGCTAACCAGTTCAGAGCTTACTACAAGCTCAACATGGTTACTTTCAGGGTCCTGGGGGGGGGGCTCGCCGAGTGGGGAAATTCAGGGTACTTCAGGGGAACCTCCATCACAGTAAAGGGGCTTCGGCGGAACTTACTGTGATAAGAGGGAAGTATGAAGTGGCCCTTCTTCAAGAACCCTGGATTAACAGAGGTAAGATTATGGGACTGAATGGCATTGGTGAGTTGATTTATGACAGAACCTCTGACCATCCAAGAACATGCATTATTGTTAAGAAAGGTATAAAAGCCCTTTCACTAACTAAATTTTGTTGTAGGGACTTAGCGGCGGTCCTCATCACACTGGGGCAAGGAAATGGGACTAGAGAAGCAATTCTCGCATCGGCCTATCTTCCTTACGATGACCCCAGACAACCACCAACCAGGGAAGTCGAAGAACTGGTCAAATACTCCAGAAAGAAGGGTGTGCAGCTGATTATTGCATGCGATGCCAACTCACACAATCTTAACTGGGGAAGCACCAACACCAACGAAAGAGGTGAGTCATTACTAGAATTTATTACGGCTAACAATTTGAACGTATTAAATGAAGGAAATAAACCAACTTTCGCTAACTCAAAAAGAAAGGAGGTTATCGATATCACGATTGGCACTCATTACATAAGTAACTTCGTGAGTAATTGGCATGTGTCCGAGGAAGAAAGCTTTTCTGACCACAGACACATATACTTTCAAATTTCGGGAACCGAACCGAAAATAGAATACTATCGTAACCCGCGAAAAACGAACTGGGAAGCATATAATGCAGAACTAGTTAACAGTTTAGACCGAACGATGGTAAAAATTAAGAACACAACAGACCTAGAGATAGCAGCAGACCTAACACAGGAAGCAATTATCTCAGCGTTTGAAAACAACTGCCCAACGGTAAGGAAGAAATCCAACAGGAATGTGCCCTGGTGGACAAATGAACTTGCCGAAAAACGGAGACAGTTAAGGAGGAAATTTAATAGAACTAAAGAAAATTCAGAAAAATGGACGGATTATAAGAGGGCCCTAACTGAATACAACAAACTGGTAAGGAAAGTCAAGAGAGACTCCTGGAGGAGGCACTGTGAGGAGATAGAACAGACTCATGAATGTGCCAGACTGCAGAAGATTCTCTCCAAGGACCCTAATCAGACTATACACGCTATCAAAAAAGATAACGGACAATATACTGAAAATGGAAAAGAAACCTTGGAAGAGCTACTCAAGGTACACTTCCCTGGATCAATACCCACCATTCCGCCACAGAACTCTCCAGCGACAGAACTGGATAGACCACGATGGGCATCCAGGATAGACTGGCGAACAGCGAAGGCAGTGGTAGATGCGGAAAAGACAGAATGGGCTATTAACAGCTTCAAACCATATAAATCACCGGGACCAGACGGGATTTATCCTATCCTACTCCAAAAAGGAGGAAATACACTGCACAACAGGGTAAGTGAACTGCTCAGAGCCAGCCTAGCTCTGGGGTATATTCCAAGAACCTGGCAACGCATCAGAGCTACATTTATACCAAAACCTGGAAAATCTGGACAGGACACGGCTAAAGCTCTGAGACCAATCAGTCTAATGTCATTTTTGCTAAAGACTCTTGAGAAACTTCTCGACAGACATATTAGAGATGGTATAATGGCTACAAGACCAATACACCGAGATCAATATGCATACAGAGAGGGAAAATCAACCGAAACAGCATTACATCAACTCATAAAAAGGGCTGAATACGTGCTGGAAAACAAAGAGGTGCTGCTGGCAGCCTTTCTTGATATAGAAGGAGCTTTTGACAACACCTCCTATGAATCTATAGCTAAGGCGACGAGGAATTTAGGGATCGATGCCACGAGCTGCAGGTGGATAGACTGCATGCTCAGAAGCAGGCTCATAGAATCAACTCTGATGGGGGAAACAATGGCCGTATGTGCAACCAGGGGCTGTCCGCAGGGAGGAGTACTATCCCCGCTGCTGTGGAACCTGGTCATGGACGGGCTCATCAGAACCCTACACAGAGGAGGATTCAACACCATAGGATATGCAGACGACCTGGTAATTCTATCCCAAGGTAAATACAACAGTACAACCAGAGACAGACTCCAGATGGCTTTAAATGTAGTAACAGGCTGGACTGTAAAAGAAGGACTACGTATTAGCCCTTCGAAAACACAGATAATTGCGTTCACCAGAAGAAGGAAAAGGGAAGGACTTGGCCCTCTGACGCTTCAAGGTGAACCAATACGACTGTCGGATGAAGTAAAATATCTTGGGGTTATCCTAGACCCAGGCTTAACTTGGAACCGACACCTCCAGCACGTGATGAAGAAAGCGGAGGTGACCTTCATGGTCGCCAGACGTACTTACGGCATTAAATGGGGACTAAGACCCAGCATGATACACTGGCTATACAAAATGGTTGTCATTCCCAGGATAACATATGCATCTTTGGTATGGTGGCCAAAGACCAGACAATCCTCTGCTATGCTAAAACTAAGCAAGGTGCAAAGACTTGCATGCACTGGCATTACAGGGGCAATGAGGACTACTCCTACAGCGGCGCTGGAAACAATGCTAGACCTTCCTCCACTACATTATGTCATAATGTGTGAAGCAAGGGCAGCACTAACCCGACTGGAAAAAGCACTAGACCATGATGTGGCACATGGGAGAGGACACACAGAGATAAGGCAGGTGGGTGATGACATTTTCAAAATGCCAACAGACCAAATGACTACCAAATATATCTTTCGCAAGAACTTCGAGATTGTCATCAAAGATCGAAAGGAGCTTGAGAAAGAGAACGCACCACCACTTAGTAGAGCGAATGAACTGATCTGGTATACAGACGGATCTAAAAATGAACTCGGCACCGGAGCGGGCATATACAGCAAGACGAGCAAATATGAAGGAATCGTCTCGCTAGGAAAATACGCCTCTGTATTCCAAGCAGAGGTTTATGCAATACTTGCGTGTGCAAGGGCTAACAGTATGAGAGCCTACAACAACAGGCAGATCAGGATCTACAGCGACAGCCAAGCCGCCCTTAAAGCACTTCAGAGCTATAGGGTGACATCTCGGCTAGTATGGGAATGCGGCGAAGAACTTAGAAGACTGGCGACTCGGAACAGTGTAACACTGGAGTGGGTACCAGGTCATAAAGGAATCGCAGGCAATGAAAAAGCTGACGAACTCGCAAGAGTAGGATCGTCAACTCTGATGAACGGACCCGAACCTGCTGTGGGCATCCCCAAATGCTTAACCAGGTCATGGTTAAAAGGGTGGTTGAAAGAACAACACAAGAAATACTGGAAGAATACGACTGGGCAAAAACATGGGAAGAAATTCATAAAAGAACCATCAGAAAAAGTAGCGAAAGAACTGCTCTCAATGAGCAGGAACAAACTGCGCACCACTACGGGGCTACTTACGGGACACTTTCCCACAAAGGAGCACCTAAACAAAATAGGGCTGTACAACTGAGACCTTACATGCAGAAGATGCAAAAAGGATACCGAAACAGCTCTGCATATACTATGCAACTGTGAGTCGCTGGACCACAGAAGGCAGAAACTTTATGGTAGAACCCAAATGACTCCAGAAGACTTCTACAATCAACCAGCTAAGAACCTGTATGAGCTAATACAGGGAACGGATTGGCTGAATAGGTTGTAGTCAGAACACTAGGAGTATCCACAATAAGCCCAGGAGGCTGAGGTGGTACCGGCGAAAGGACGGCTCCGAAGGGAAAAAAAAAAAATTGAAGAATTTTTATCTATGCAAGCAATTTGTGCATCATAATCTTGCACTTGTCGAAAATATTCAAGTAAATTATTTTTTCTAACAACTAGCTTACCCTTAAGATCTTCAGATTGATCATCTTGATCATGTTCATTGATAAATCTTTTGATTCTTTCAATATTTTTGACAGATTTGTCAAATTTTACCTTCATTTCGGCAATTTGCTTATCCTTTGCAGTTGGAACCATTATTACAGAACTATTTGTACAATATGTATGGAGTTATATATAAATATATATAATTTTATAAAACTGGTATAATGGAGCGACCTGAAAGAGAAAATGGAGCAACTGACGGCTATGTTCGGATCACCAAATTCGTACCAATCTTGAAATTCTCTAATAAAGGAAATAGGTATTATTTTCTTGTTGAGTAGTTTGTAATGCAAGCGGCTTCTTCTGGCCCTACTCTGCTTAAATATTTCTAGCAGTTTGTAATTCTGCTTTGACTTCTAATCCCATTCGGCACTGGAAACACTATGACATTCGGAAAGTATTGCTCTATCATCAACTCGGGAACTGAGTTTTTAACTTTTATATTCGGTATGGAAGGACCAATATGTAGCGTACAACGCCAACGCTGGTTGATAAATGACGAAAGTGGACTGTATTTTATAGGTTTTTATTACTTACGAGTAAATATGAAGAGCAAAAGTATTTTATGTGTTTCTACCTTTTTAGTTTTGACGCGAAGTGTCTTTTTTATTAAAAACATCTCGTTTCCAGGGTAACGCACATGACTGTGTGGTACGCAGAATTAAATATAAGGTTTGTATTGAACAACTCTGTATTTTGTTGACTCCCAAGAACCTCTTTTCACAAATTTCAACCACATATCTCTTATTGATGGAGTTCTAAGAAATCTACAAACATTAAATATAATATGAAGTTAAATAAAACTTATTGAAGCACAAAGAAATATATTCCAGTTCAGTCCTGTTTCGATTGTTTACTAACCTAGGATATGTTGTTCCTGATGATTTTTTCGTATTTACACTGTCTCTACTTGTACAACTTCGTGAAGCACAAGAAACCATTATTGTTCAATTATTAAAATAAAAAAAACGACACTAACAAAAAGAAAATCCAAAAGTACCCAATTCACATCCACAAAACAATACTAATGTCAAGTTGACAGAGTAGTGGTAGTAAAATGGCGAAACCGATACCACTTTTATGACAGGCGTAGCGACTCCTCTTAATACTAGCTCCATGGTTTCTTGTTTGGTTATACATAACCTATACTCTTCATTTTATCACATAATTTTGATAACTCATTAAATGAAAAATAGAATTGTTTATCTGTCATAATGACAATATCTCCATAATTCCAAAAAAAATTATTAATATTCTCAATTCACTGTTACTTGATAAGAAAATAAAAAATTCTGAAAGCTTGTGGAATTAGTAGGAAGAGTTCACTTTTATAAACTTGCCGTTTCCCCAATATTTCTGGTTTTATACCTAATTAGTCGGCAAAAACTATCCTATATATACAGTGTTATTCAAAAGTCCCTTCCCCCCCTCGTATTTTTTGAACGGCTACACTTACAATAATAAAGTTTGGAGGGTGAAAATAAAGTGTTATTAACTTCTCTACGAATGGTAACAGATGACGTAATAGTAATAGATGACGTCACAGTGCCACTCTGGACAATAATAATTTTAAATAGGACCTTATGGCAAGTGATATCTCGTTTGAGAGGCATTGACATTGGCTACATAGCCATATTAATTTTGTTTGGGTTTAAACTAATTTTGAAGGATAAATTAAATAAATACCAAAATTATTGGAATTATTTTTTCAAATTCAATTAATCAATTATCAACAATGGATTCTTATAGCAAGTGTTCGAAATGTGCACCGTCTACTTCCTGACAGTAATACATCCTATTAGTAAACTCTTGTTGTACTCGTTCGAATGTGTCAGCTGAAATAGCATTACATTCTTCAATAATTCTTCCTTTCAAAACGCCAATGCTATCTGGTGCCGTAGTATAAACCTTGGACCTTGCCGGCCGATCCATCCAGGTAACGTCTTACTGCACCATAATAATTCGCAGGAGCACCATCTTGTTTGAATTTTATTTCCAGATGGCCGAATTTATCTGGATTATCTTCCAGAATTTCAAGAATTAACGGCTTAATTGCATTTTGTAACATCTCCAGATACACTTCACCGCTTAAATTTGAATTTAGAGAAACAGGACCAACTATGTGGTTTCCCAAAATACCTGCCCAAACATTGACATTTTCTGGAAATTGGGTATGTTGGTCACGAAACGTGTGAGGATTTGTGTCACTCCAATACCTTACATTTTGTGTATTCACATTTCCATTGAGGCAAAAAGTACTTTCGTCACTGAAACAAATTGTTTTTGTGTAATGTGGGTTTTGACTAATTTTATTTGTCATACATTCACAAAATTCGAGTCTTCTGTCGGGGTCGTCATCCGAAAGATGGTGCACCATTTTTAACTTGTATGGATGGGATTTATTTTTAGCCAACACTCTCTATACTGTACTTTCACTTACTTTACAGATAGACATAACTTTAGTTGAAGAGGAAGTGGTTTTTACTACCTTTCACTACTAGCTTATGCTGATCTTTCTGGATACAACCTTGCATCGCTCTTATGTTAGGCTATACGTTTGGTTATTTTTTGTGAAGTTTCACCTACATATGAAAAATTGCATGTAGAACACGTCAATCTGTATATTACATTGGAAAGATCAGTAATCAATTTCTTCCAATTTACTATGAACCCAATTGAGAGAAATGACATTTTTCATGCAAGTTTGATGTCAGCCACTTCTTTCAAAATTTCAGGAATTCTATGTGTCAGCTCGTTAAAGTAGGGTAATGATGCAAAAAAGATATCAGTTGTATTTGTATTAGTCACATTTTCTGGGATAGTAGTAATTAAATTACTTTCATTTGTTGTATGTATTGGATGAGGAGTTTTAAAAACAATTTTCATTACTAATGTTTTGGGATAACCATTATTAATAAATAAGTTAGATAGTATATGTAAAAGTTTATCTTGTATCGTATAATCTGAGATATAAAGTACTCTATTTTTTGTTTGTTTGATCAGATTTATTTTTGTTGAAAATGTGTGCTATGAAAAATAGTTGATATATCTACCTGAACATTAGAGTTTTCGATACCAGTCAACTGTAATTATATTATTATTTCTAATAAGTCTGGTATCTAAGAAAGGATTGTTTGTTCTGAATTTTCTGTTTCAATAGTAAATTGGATGTAAGGATAATAACTATTAAATGTTTCTAATATCTCATTGATGCCTGTATTGGGTAATGCTAAAATAATATCGTCTACATATTTTCTTATGAAATGAGGACGAAGAGGTATGACAGGAATAACATTCATCAGATGCCCAATGCTTTTCAATTATTTCATTTTGAAAAGAAGATTATATTTGAACACTTATTGATCAGTTAGGGGTAGGTAGCTTATTATATAATGCTAAATAAGTGGGTAGTGTTGCTGCAAAGTAACTATATCTGTTCCGTTCTCCAATGTTTTTTAAACGAAGAATAATAATTAAACTAATAAACATCCTCCAGAATATATAAAAACCAAATTATTGACATGAGTTATTGATAGAAAGTCGGCATAACCACGTTGTTCGTTGTTCTGCTTGTTGCTCAGCGCATGCTACACTTCTGCTCAGGAACTACTGCACATCGACAATGACGGACTGCACTATTCGCTCAGTGGCACATAAGCGAGTGGGGAATGTTTGACGCGCGAGATTTGAAGTAATCAATTGGATAAAATTAGCACGAAACATTCCGCCCCCTAAAATAAACATTCATTTCCACAAACAACAGAAATAAATAAGCATATTCAAACGTGTACTGATTATTAATTAAAAACCTTATTGTGAGGGCAATACACAAAGTTTGATTACTGGTCGGTCAAAAACCCCTGTAGGTGTTTTAACCTGAACCACGCGAATAGTTTGATCTTTCCCTGGGTACAGCGCTGTATCTCTGCCCAACTTCCATTTCAACGGCGGCAAATTATCATCGCGGATAAACACAAGGGTAGCAACAGTAGGGGAAGATCTATCACGTCACAACTTACTCCGTTGTTGCAGGGTGTGTGAATATTCAAGGTTCCAACGAGACCAAAAATGTTGGATACACCTTTGAATGAATTGCCATCTAGTCAAGCGGTTCACTGAGACGTTTCTTACATCCAGGTCCGGAATAGAGTCACTTTGGCCAAGTGTCAAGAAATGGCTTGGAGATAAGGCGGTCAAGTCATTTTGATCGTTAGACAGAGGCCCTAACGGCCTTGAATTTGGAACATTTTCTATCTGAACTAACAAAGTGTTGAACTTTTCTACGGTAAGAGTCCGATCTCCTTTCACGCTCTTAAAATGGGTTTTTAAGGATTTAACTGCAACCTTTCGAAGACCACCAAAGTAAGGCACACACGGGGGATTAAAGTGCCATTTCAAAGACAACCCTCCCTCAAAAACCTAACAATACTTCTCAAGGATATTAGGAGCACCCACAATGTTTGTGCCATTATCACTGAAAAAATCCAAACATCATCCAACACGAGCTGTTTTAAGGTACGAATGGTGAAATATGGACTTGAGCCTACACCATAAGTCACCGTATTTAGTGTATATTCTGACAGGACATCCCTAATAGTAGGCCTCCACAGAATCCTTTGATACTCCTTGTAATAAGGCGACACCAAAATCTGCCTGTACATCTGACGAACACCACATTATACTACCTAAATTTCAGCAGAACGTTCAAAATGTCAGCTTGTGGGTGTATGCCAATAGCGCGCAGCGGTCAGTATAATCCTTACAGATCATAAAAGGGTTCTAAAAGGGACAGGTTGATTGCGCGTGGACATGATATTATAATTAATATTTTCTGATATTTTCATACATAGTTACACTTTGAACAACCGGGTTTGAGTCTGGGTTCTCTTGTTTTTTTCAGTTTTCTATTTCTTATTTACAAATCCATCAGATTTTTAACATGAAATTTACAGGTTACGTCTTGAAAAATTGTTTATAATATATGAGTGTATAAACGAGCATATTCCTATAAAGAAACGGTTCGCGCAATTGACCGGTTTATCGATTGTATACCACGCGCTATTGACCCAGAGAATTTCAACTACCTGGAAACATTTCTGACCGCTGCGCGCTACTGACCGTTGCCCCAGCTTGTAAACGTGGTACCACAAGAAGATTACCATTTAAAGACAAACCAGATGTTATTTTTGCGAAAGCATCAAAGACCCACCCTCAGCTTGGTTGTCACACTTTCTGGCTTCAAAACAAAATGATGGGGAATAATATGGTATTTTCATGTTCCCATCTTTTCAGATTTTAATTTCGTCACGTGTCCCCGCTCGATGTTATCAGTTATAAAGTCAGAATACTGATTCAATAACTTCCCACCTTCATTCAATTGTCTATGAATTTAAAAATCTGCGTGAGGCTTGATCATAGGAACTACCTAAATTTGCTCTTTCTTGACGAAATGGAAGACTAACCAGATATATACCTTCCTTATCTCTAGTATGGGTGGTTTTGAAGTGTTCCTCACACACCACTTCTTCGTTTGAAAGTTTTATACAGGCTGGAATTTCTTCCAACTCCCGAAAATTTTCCAAAACACCGTCTAAAGAGGTTCAGAAACTTGTACAGAATGACCTCACTCACTTAGAATTATTCCTCTGAACCACGTTGCCCAGTAACACCCGACCAAAGACCGTTTTAATAGCTGCAGGAACGCTAGCACCACTTTGTGTTCCACTCTGTATAATTAAACCAAAAATGTCAGCAATCAACAACACATCGATTGTATTAGGACTTCCAAATTCTCTATCAGCCTACTGCAACCCTTCAATCTGATCCCAATAATTAAAAACAACCTCCTCACTGGAAGTCACACCGCAAATCTTATCCACAGCAATGAAATCAATTTCTAAATTTGGAATAATTTGCCGGCATAATCATCTGTAGAGTAGGGAGGGTGAGTGTGTAGGCTCACAGCACTTAGGCCACATGTGACCCATTGTACATCCTCCCGAGGAGTTGTCCTCCTAGGTCATTGTCCATCCTGTCCTTCTCAGGAGGATGGACAGGTCACTGGGAGACATCTCCTTTATATCGGCAGGTGTAGGCCAAAACTCACCGAACCCACACTCTCTTATTGACGATAACTCCGGACACTCGCATAAGACATGC
>CAJUYH010010092.1:0-12789 GCA_910591685.1 Galerucella tenella
TGTTGAAAAGGATTTTTTAATTTCACAGCCAGTTTCTAATTTTACATTTAACTTGGAAATCAAACATGCATTGGGGCCACTTACTTGTAATGAAAATTTCAAATGTTTCAACAGTTCCATAAATTGAAATTACCAGGAATAACATTGTCAACATTTAATCACTCTAAGGCGGATAGTTACGTGTTAATTGGGAATAAAGTAGTTGAAATTCATAATATTGCAAATGTTGTCGACAGCCAAATATATCTTATTGGCAAGGAGTTTCTTTGTTATTTAGACTTATATACGTATCCATATCCTTCCAGCAATTTAAATATTTTCATAGTTAAAAATCCTACAGAGTTGAAAGTATGGTCTGTTGGTGAAATAACTGCCAAATGTATTGTTCTCGAATTTAGGGGCTGTTTAATTGCAATGCCTATTATTCATAGCCAATTTTAAGTTTTATTTTTTCATGAATTAACTCAGGCACCACTATAACGGGTCATTCAGTTATAAATGTTTAAGGACTTTATCTTCCCAGCTGTATGTGTATTGGTCATATTCAAAGGTGTGACCGCTATCTTATTTTTAAGGTACTCGCAATGGAAGGTCTGCTCTTTCATTTTGTTTCTGCATTTTGTTTTTGCTAAGGATAAATAAATTTTATGAAGAATAATAATATACATTGTTTTATTTTCATAGGTATGCTCCCTCACCTTTATACTATCTTGTTATAACAAAGCAAGTTAAAGTGAATATTTTTTTAAACTAGTGAAAATTGACGTTATATGGACGTCAAAATCACGTCACACAACAATTAAAATCTCGTCTCATATCACGTGTAAAACACGTTATATAAATGACGTCATTGGTCCGAGACATTAGGAGGTCACTTTCACGTCGTATTCACGTCATTGAACTGGTCATTTCTAGTCATTTGATGACCATATTTTGACGTTATTTTCACGTGACCTTGCTACCTGGGTTGTTATCTCTCAATTTGATTGGTCCCAATATTGTTCTCATTTTCTTTCTTTCCATTATTCTCAAGTCTTCTTCTTCCTTTTTAGTCAGTGTCATTGTTTCAGCAGCATACAACATGACAGGTCTTATTAGCACTTTATAAATATTGATTTTGGTTTGTCTTGAGACTAATTTGCTTTTTAAAAGTTTTTCATTGGCATGGTAAGCCCTATTTGCATTAATGATTTTTTCTTCTATTTCCTTTTTCCTGTTTCCAGTGTTTGTTACTGTGACACTTACGTATTTGAATTTCTCCACTTTTTCAAATACGAAATCTACGGTCTTTATTGCATTGGTTTGATTTATTTTACCAAAAATCAATATTTTAGTTTTATCTGCATTTATTTCTAATCCCATTCTATTTCCTCCACTTGTGATTTCCCTCATTGTGTTTTCCAGAATCTCTCTTGTCTTTGATATGATTACTATATCGTCCGCATAAGCAATTATCTGTCTTCCGCTCGTCTTGAGATTGCTTGTCTCATTGCATATTCAAGTGTTAGGTTAAATAATGTTGCAGATAGCGAATCACCTTGTCTTACACCTTTATTTATGTTTATTTCCTCAGTTTCTCCTCTTTGTGTTTTCATCGTAGCTCTTGAGTATCCTAAATAGGTCTTTTAAATACCAGTTGATGGTACAAAGATTCAGTTCAAGTGCCACAACCCAAACGTATAAATGAATGAAGTACCAGTGAAATTGTTATTCTTCAGTTCTTAATTGGATCAAAAAAAATCCAATCTCTAGCTCAGCTTGCTCCTGAAATCGGTTCTGATAACACGGTAGCAAAAATTATCTACTTAATTTGTCTCAATTGATTAATTTCGATTTAATCGCTATAAATACCTAAAGACACCATTTATTCTGTGCAATTCTGTTCTTCTTATATGCCTAAAACTCGTTCAAAAACATTTTTTGGGCACCCCATTCTGAGGAGAACTCTGGGTGAAAACAAATTGTTAGATTTGACGCTGGAAACGTGTGTTGATCATTCTACTTTTATTCAGTTGAAAGTTGCTTTTTTTAACCCCGAACAAATTGTTTCCCTAGATTACTCGTTGTATATACTGAAACATAATTCCAAGCGTGATTATGAATTTTCCTATAAAAAAAACAGCCTTGCCCTACATTCGTGTTATTCAATCAAGATACAGAAAGACAGAGTCTATTACAAAATCATTATCATTGTACATGCGATAGTCATTACCGAATATAATATATTTCCATCATATTTTTTGCTCAGTTTTCCCAATTTGGGACTTTCCAGTTTTCTAGTATTTCGCCTATCCACCTTCGAATGCCTTATTTTATTCCTACAACCAACAATATTATTTATTGTCTTTACATTAAATCAGTTGTGTTCATCTTTCCTTAATTTTTCTTTTTCCAGAAATATTGATGCAATAAATTGTTGTTTTAAACTATCATCACAGATGGCGAGTTGCTACTGTATTCCAACCAACCCCATCTATTGTTTGATTCCAATACTATTGGAAATTAAACTACAATGATTTTAATATTATACTAGATAATAAGAGTTTATTCGACAAAATCCTGGAACAACTTAAATTTATCTATTTATAATAATTAATTGTTAAGTTTTGGGGATTATTTATAACTATACCCTTATTCGCGCTTGGCGGTTGTTTAATAATATGCGGATAATGGAGGGATGACGCAAACTGTACGGTGTGTTTTTTTAATGTATGTGAGGGTCTGTAAATTACTTTCAATTGAATTTATAATTCTATTGACTGATGACATTTATCATTCATTGACCCATGGACATCCATAGGCTGTTGTTGAAGATTTCCAACCGCTATGTCGTTTAAAACCCATAAAATCACCTCTTGCATCAACCAGAAGAGTGGCAGAAGTTTGTCCTGAACAGTGTACATTTTGGGATCTGGTGAAATTCAACATTCGGCTATTTGTTAAGGAACACCACCTATTTTGTCCTCCATAAAGTGTCGACCTAAGTAGTTTTTAACTATTTGAAAATGCAAGAATGAACTACGTGTTTCAATCCCCAGAAAATGCAACCTTCAGAAACTCTATTTTGAATGTACCAACAAGTGAGTGGAATAGCTAACTAATGCGAGAATAGGTTTCAAATGATACAAAATAGTATATTCTTCAACGAGTGCAGAATGATGGCTATTATTCGCGCGGATGAAGTTTTCCAAACGAGTGAGCGCAGCGAGTGAGTTTTGGAATCATCCATGTGAATATCAGCCATTCTACACAAGTAAAAGACTATACTTTCTCCACGACTAAAAAGAAAAAACTTCCAGTTAGGATCGAACTTCGATCGTCCGCGCCATAGTCAACCACCACTTGGCTATGGAGCATATTCATAAATATGTAAAGAGTATATAGAAATGTGACCGTCACGAGAAGAAGATGCTACATAGACACTTTTTTTATATAAATTCTAATGTAACATGTGTCTCTGGTCCTTTTACTTGTGTAATTACGTTCACAACACTTTATAAATAATAAACAATATCAAATTCCTATTATTTTATTGCTATTAGTTATTTTGTTTAAATTGAAAGTTTTTTTAAAAGTAACATTTTCGTGTGTGTAACATTTCTATATATTTATACGTAACTCATATTTTTAATCGGAACCCTTAATTGATGAAAATAATTCCGGGAGGCGTACATATTCACTATCGCTACTGTTGCCCATTTTTTTCTCTTACAATACGTAAAATTATAACTTTATAATTATTTTGACGTTTCAAACGACGCGCTGTCAGAAGCGATTTGCGTTCTTAGGTATTTGACGTTTTAAAGAGAGGATTTGATTTATTCATTTTAATTCATTTTAGAGTGAATGCTAATAATAATAGAATGTGATTGGCTAACCACAGTTTGTATTATTCACTGGTGTGAAGAATTTATATCATTATGCAGCTAAATATGTAAAAATAATTTGTGCGTTATTATTTAGTCGTGGAGAAATATATTTCTCATCGAAGAGAATACTTTGAAAAACAATAGTGCGTATTACGCAGCTCTACATGCAAAATTATAAAGAACAACTACCTTGTGACATTCCTACTGGAAACATCGTACATATTGTCTTGAATGCAGAAATCTGCAGCTCTGTTAATTTGGACCAAGTTTTCTGATTTATGTATGTTTTGCCTGGAGGTAATCGGATATTGGAAATTTCTCACATCAACAACGATAACCAAATTTAATTACATTATTTTGCTGAAATGTTAGCTACACATTTCTCTACATTCAACTGTTCCATTGCAACACATTCTTGAACTTTTCATTTTCAACCATTGGGCTGTTTTGGTATTTATGTTTGCTGACTCCTATCGAGCATAATGCCCACTTCTCCAATCTTATTTGCTATCACTTGGACTTGTCAATCTACATATCTTCAATGGACTTTTCCTGTTCACCCAGCTTTCGATGCTTTAGATATTACCACTTATAGAAATTTGTTTATTTCACCAGGTTTTCAATGATTGTTCCTCATTTTTTGTTCTAGTTTTTATTTTCAAAATATTGTTGAAACTAGTACTAATTTCAATTTATCACTTATTACTTTCTAAAATTAGATCTCATTTCACATGTTGAATATTCAAAGGTTAGGTTGAACTATAATTACTAATATTATTCTTTTCACCTTCATTCATTCTATCATCTTCAGTTAGAGTTGGAAGTGGTTTGCTATATTTTCAATGTTTGATTATTATTATCTTCTGTAAGTTCCTTGTGGCATTACTTATTCTTTTTTCTCTTATTATTATTTAACCAAAACTTCAGTGGAGCTTTTTCTTTTTTTCCAATGAAACGAATAAAATTCAAACAGCTCACAAAATATACCTACTTTTCAAATTATAGCAATGTAAAAGGGTCACTAATTTCTGTGACCGTTAAATTGGTTTGGATTGGGTTCAAAAAATTTGCCAACTGACACACTAGAGAATCATTTAAATTTGACTCAATTAGGAGATATGTTTTATTTCAAGGGATGATATTTACATAAATATGTAGAGCAAACAAAATAATTGGTTTCGTTGAACGATATACAATTGGTTTAAAATATTGTGAGCTGTTGATGTTTCAATACTGATTGTATGTAATTTGAAAATGGTAAATTTCAATTTATATCCAATCTGTATGAATTTCAAACAAACAGTTTGCACGATATCTTATCATGTTTCCAAATAACTGCAATATAGTGTGGACACGCCAAATGGAATAAATTCATTATTTCGGCTACTGTACCTACATAATAGTCAGTTTGCAAATTCATTTGAAAAATATCTCAATTTTCGTAGTGCTCAAGTTTTCTAGACAATCTCTAGAATACCAAGGAAATTGTGATCCAATATCTGTCGTGACATATAGCTGGAGAAGTGGCTGTTGCTTCTTGATGAACAGTCTGCTCTTTGAAAAGTAGTCCTCAAAATCTTTGCAATGTGAAGCATTATAATAGTATTTAATTATCATCTTTGACATCTGGAAACTAGGATTTAATATGTTCAGTTGAGCGGTTATAACTTTTCAATGGACCAGAAAAAGCCCTACACGCACGTTGTACTATGATGCATGCGAATTTCTCGATGTTTACCGCTGAAAAATAACGTCTCTTCACTATGTTCTGGAGCCTACATCAGGGTGAAGATACTGTTTTTGCTCAGGGGTGTGATTTTCGAGTTCACACGAATATTATGCGTGTACGGTTACTTCCACATGAATCTTCTCGTATTCGGTGCTAAATGTGTATTTTTCAACACCATTCGAATAAACGTTCGTACACGAAGAATTTAGCAGCCGACAACACCGCATAATCGTATGGTCTTGTCACTTGTGACATTTGAGAAGCAAAGAATATACCAACTACTGTATCAAGTTTAGTGAGCCCAAACTGGCTTTTGATATTATTTATTTAGCATTTTTCCTTTATTATTGTTTGTTGTTAAAAAATGGGAGAGAAGTTCCAGTGCTGCTACCGATAGAAATGTGACAATATTCCTGAATAATCCTCAGAAGGATCAATAAATGGGTTGAAGATCCTAGGAGGTCTATCTGCTAACTCTTTCGCTTCTTGTATAGCGTTGATGAAGTTTAAATGAATTAAATCATCGAAAACTGCCAGATTATCGAAAACTGCCAGATTATAACTGATTATATTATTTATCCAAATTAACTACATACCAAACACAAATATTTTTAATCTAGGCTATGTGAATTTACACTTTCCGTACACGAAAACAATCATTCGAATGGAATAAACCCACTCGAAACAAGCCATACGATTACCGTTTGAGCATGTCGAAAACTAGGTTATTGAAATTTCATACGAAAATGGCCATTTTCGTATACGATTTATTCCCGAATGGTTTCGAGAATCGCACCCCTGTTCATTAAATTTTTACAGGCATTCCCATAACATTTTAGAGCTTATAACACAAGAATTCACCGCCTCAAAACCCTTAGCTACTGAGGTGGAGTCTATTAGACTCTGACGGGCTTTGAATCGTTTCTGTCACTTATAATTTCAATCGTATATTCGTGCGGTCTTCAGTACCTTCCTATTCAGTAAACCAAAGTTGTGTGATATTCAGTGATCGTACATAGTTTTTCATTCACAATTAGCATCGAAGGAGTCTCACAGACTCCACATCAGTAAGTACGTTAGATTTGTTAAGACTTATGAAATATGCTATAGCAGTGATAAAAATAATTTGTCATCACCCAGAAGTACTTTTATGAAAGACCTAGCAAAATCTCTTGTCCAACCATATATGAAGGACCGCCTTGGGAACCTTAGAATATTGAGAGAATAACGAACACTTATCAGTAGAATCCTATGCGTGGAAGTTCCTCAACATGTAGAATTTGTCCTCGAAACACGAAAATATTGTTATATCTATCCATCTTAATTACACAGAAAAACGAAATACCTATGCAGTGACTGCCAGAAGCCAATATGCCTCTCGTGTTCGAGAATAGTATGTTCACGGTGTCTCGAAAAAAGGAAGAAAAACATATTGCGCAAACTCTTTTTCCAGAAAAAATAAAAGTTTTCAATGTTTAGAACAATTCTTTGAAGTGTTAACTTCATGAATATTTTGTAATATGAGAATATTCTTCAATTTTTGCCCAAAAATATAATGCATTTTAAATACCCAGAAAATTTGGTTTCAGATTTTTAATGTTTTTTTTTCATAATACTCAAACTTGTTCCACTTTGATTTTTCAACAAATGAAAAATATTGTTTATCGCCAACCGTCAGTAAAACCGTCAATTATCAGATTGATTTCCGGAAGTAAACAAATAGTTTACATATGCGTCTGGTAAAGTGACATATGCGTCTGGTAAAGTGACATATGCGTCTGGTAAAGTATTTTGACTTTGACAATACTCGAAAATCATCCTCTGTCAGTATCACGCTTCTCCCTATTATTGCTCGATAATAGTTTTCTTGCGATTTATTTATAACAAATTATTGTTGGAACTCCTTTGACTTCAGGAATTAATTTTTATAATGCTTCAGGGTGTACCTTCAATTTAAATATAACAAATAATAAGTAGATTTGTTCTATATGTGCTGTTTACTTTGTCATAATAAAATGCTATGAAATATACCTCAGTTTTTTATATTCTGAATTCTGAGCAGTTGGCGATCAAATTTTGTATGTACCACATCAGTAAAGTGTCTTTATCGGACTCGCCTGTTATTTGCCTCGCTTCGCTCGTCTCATAATTTCAGACTCGTCCGATAAAGAATCACTTTACTGCCTTGGTACATAATAGTATATTATTAAACGAGCAATTTATGATAGCCATAATTCACGATGGGTGAAGTCACCCAAGTGAATTATGGCCATAAATTGCGAGTAGAATACTATACTTTGTCCACGACACTTAATTTATTTATTAATAAATAAAAGTCAGTAGCGATTTGGCATATTACTAATACTCAAAATGTTGTGGCAGCTACTTCAAATAATTTGACATATATAGAGATGGGCGATACTGTAGAAAGTATCAATACAACGTACCGTTATAAATATATTGTTTTAAAATACTTAATATTAGAAAATATCGTTATGAAAAGTATCAATACTGAAAATTACAATATTTTATAGATACGATATATGTCAGAAACAAATTTCCTGAACAAAATACACAGATTTAATAGTTTATTCCATATTGTACCCCCATCTCTAGTCGTGAATTATGAACCATAATACACTACAGTGTATTATGAACCATAATTCACGACAGTTGATATATGGGTACCATATACCTTTAGTTAGGAGGTAAAATATTGACTTATTATTAGGTGGTCGTGGACAAATAACTATTATTTTGGAATACAATAATATTTGTGGTTTTGGCTGAATTTCATTTTTTTCAAATTTATTTCATTGCAATAGTGGCCGTCAAACTCCAGAAGTCTGACAGACTCCACCTGAGCGGTTATGGACAAAAAGTTCACCTCAGTGGCTACGGGTTAAGGCAATCCAACCTTAATTCCTGACGTCTTTTATCAATATTGAACAGAGCACCAGAGACAGGGCAATTACACCTTCTAGCGGTCGTTATATTATGTACCATCATATGCGGTTAACAATCCGGTATGTTTGTTTGATAGAACATTTTTTACTCTCCTCTTTTGGAAGGATTTGGCGCAGTAACGACATTCAAATTCCTACGTTTGGCGAATAATGGACACAATTACAGAATAAATATAACCCACAAAATACCTTCCCGCACTGTGGACCGATACACTCCCATAAATATCCGACAGTATAAACCACATCGGAATCCGCGCGATGTAATGTGAAACTGAAATCGAAGATATTCCTGCGGTTCAATAACAATATTGGCATAGTTTCGATAAAGGAAAGTCACAAATCAGAAAACACAATGGTCATATAATGTTAACAGCGATTGCATCACTTGCGGCGATCGGAGCTTATACTCGGATTCACTGGATTATAAGTTACGTAGGTGGAAATGAACGCGTTGTGAGATTGGATTAACTATACGGTGTAGGCAAACAACTACAAATACAGAATTTTGCTGGTTATCTATTTTTGGTAAACAACGGACGAATGCATTTGGTGAAAGCAAAACAACAAAAACCGTATTTGGTGGCTATAAAATTTGAATAGAGGATTGAAAATAAGCGATATATATGCATTGAAGCTATAAACATACGAGTTGCGTCATAAAGTTCTAATTTATTGCAGAGTTTTTTTTTTGGGAGACGAATTCGAAGTATCAAAATCGTTTTGCAATTGTGTTCTCCAAAAAATACCCATCGTGGCCTTTTCACCAGACTTGATTGAATTGAATCTGAAATGGAAATAAGGACTACGGATAACTGTGCAGCGACTGATGTATGTATGTATGTATGTGTGTGTTTAGGGTGACATTCACTGAGACCTCAAAGATCTATTGTGACCCCTTACTTCTACTCAGTTTCTGAGGAGAGTCTCAGAAACTAGTAGTTCTTTTAGTCCTATTTCCCGGAGGAATTTTAGGATGACTGCAGGCTTCAACTTAGGCAAATATTCCTCTCCTATCTAGTAATCTCCTAGGTGCTGTGCTCTATGATTCTAAAGTGCTGTGCAGTTGGAAAGTATGTGGATGGAGGTTTCTTATTCCATTCCACTATTTTGAGCTTTTTCAGGTGCCCATTCAGGCGACAATGTCCCGTTAGGATCCCTGTTAAAACTCTTAGCGCAGTTTTACTTTGACTTATGCATTCTTTTGATCTCAACAGGTTGTAGTCACCCAGAAGAGTCTTTGATTGTATAAGCCCTACTAGATCTTCACAATGGTCAGATCTTCTCTTTTTCTCGGCTTCACTTATTTCTTCCAATATTACATTGGGACTGATTCCGCAAAAGGGTTCAGGCCCCCAGAAAGGTATTTCAGTCCCCCTCTTTGCTAGTTCATCTGCTATTTCATTTCCTTCTATTCAAGTGTGTCCTGGAATCCATAGTAAGGTGACTAGGTTCTTCTCGCCTAGTTCATTGAGTTTGTCTAGGCATTCCCACACCATTTTGGAATTGATTACACAAGAGCTCAGTGCCTTAATGGCTGCTTGACTATCCGACATTATAATAATCCTTTGTCCTCTGTATCCTTTATCAATATTGAACTGGGCGCACTTTCTAATGGCGTGGATTTCCGCTTGAGAAATACTCAGGGTTTTTCCCAAGCTTTCGGAGTGTTTGGTTTCTGGCCCGAACACTCCTATCCCAGTTCCTTCTATTGCTTCTGAGCTGTCTGTGTACCATTGAATGGCATTCTTTCCGAGTTTGGTAATGGTATTTGGATCCCATTTCTTCTTGTGGCTCATTTCCGTAACGAATTTCTTTGGAAAGTTAAATGTCCCAGGTTGTCTGATCTCTAAGGAGTGGGGAGGTGGTTTTTTTTAATGATTCCCTCTCTACTTAGTCTGTATCTTGTTCTTTCTGCAACACTTTCCACCACCATATGTAGAGGGGTGAAGTTGATAATCACTTCCATGGCTGCCGTTGGGCATGTTCTCATTGCTCCTGTAATGCATATACAGGCTTGTCTGTGAATTTTGGAGAGGTTTTCTCTCGTCGTCAATAGGCTAGTTCTACTACTCCACGCAATGGCTCCATAAGTGATGACTGGTCTCACTATGGCAGTGTACATCCAGCTCAGAATTTTTGGGTTTCAGCCCCAGTTTCTTCCCGCAGCGACTGATACAATGTGTCTGTCATTTAGGTTCGCAGCACGAAAAGATTTCACGAGGTTTTTATAATTTCTAGAAATCTTGGAGCACAATACCTAGGAGACTAGACACTCGCTTTGACTGAAGCATGTGAATAATTTCTAGTTTCTCAGACTTCGCTCCCGAACTAGGTAGGAATAAGGGGATAATAGAGGCATGCAAACATGCATGCATCAATTGGTTTTGTAGATTATTATGTTTTTTTTCTCAATTAATTATGGCTTAAAAAAAATACCACCCACAACATGAAGTCGTCAATAAACAACCTAGGAAGCTCTTCGCTTTTTAAGTAACAATTGTTAAGATCAGCAGTAATAGTTATCATTGGTTTCCCATATCATTGCACAGTACTACTCAAATAGGAAAAAAGATATCCAGGACATCCCCAAAAAGCCAACAATACCCAAGCTTCAGTATTTGTTATAGCATATCTCCTTTCTTTCATCCATATGATATATTGAGTGAATTACAAAATGGGTCTCTATTTATTTCAAGCAAAATATCAAACATCGAATGTAACTGCGAAATAATTATCAATGATTATCGTAGACTTTTCATGATCCTTTCATTTAATAGTGAAATCAATTGGAAACAGTTTCATTTATGAGAGCTGCTGAAATATCTTCATGTCATCTTTTGGAACCTTCAGTATATCACTACTCAATTTCCTCACCCTAGACATATGGTTCAATCTCAATCACTACCTCCATATAAATAATCCCAGCTGAATAACACCATGCTTATCTAAGCTCATTCACCTATATTGGAACATTGGACAGTGATAAGCTAAATTGGGGACCTTGCTCATGTAATGTATGTTTTCTTTGACCTCTATGGGAAGTACTCACTTGCCTCCCTCACACCAAAACTCGTATTATCATCTTTCTGAGAAGGAAGCGTTTCCGACATCGTCCTCAAATAATCTAATCCATTTTCACTCCTGGGTATGAAAATGGGCATAAATTTGTGCGGGTCGGTCATATGATGAACCAATAATGATAAATAATGATTAATGGTATTCTCTATTATATTAGACGAGTAGCAGGACGTGACCAAAAAATGTGGCAGATTCCAGCAGAACAGAAGGAACAGAAAATTCACAATTTCCATAGACGGTAATTTTAAAGAATATGACAATCACCGACTGTTCAGGGAAGTTCTCAGATAGTTGTTAAGTACAAAGCATCCTCAACTTTACTAACACAAAAACCTAAAGATAGTAATCGAGAACAAAATAAGCAATAGGAGTGAACTGTCTTCTCCTTCCTTGGATGTTCACTGTCCTACACCTTGCGTCGAGCTGTTAACCTGACAATTCCTTCCCTAATAAAACAAATATCTATTTCTTTGCCGGCTATACTTTGGTTAGGTTTCAAGTAAATAGAAATAAACATAAAATTTGCTTTGTTACGTCAACTTAACCGTTCCAAGGTGATTGTTTTTCAATTTGTTGATTTTACTTCGTAAGAAACAAAAGTTTTCCAAGGTGAAAGGTACCCATAATGAGGCTCATTATCGATAAAATGAAAAATGTTCCAAGATTGATTGAAAATTCATCAAACGAGTCCGTAACATGCAACTATATAAATGATGATACGAAAAAAGCATTTACAGGAGACGAACAAAACAGAATGTTCTGAATTCCACGGAAAAGGAAATGATAATCTAGGAGAATATTTCATCAAGGAAACTAAAGTGGTTTTTCATATCATTCATCAGTTATTATACAGAGTGGGCCACTTGTCACAATATTCCACAGGGTTAATTGAATTTTAAGATAGGTCGATTTTACATTCTAATATACTGTTTTTTTGAATAAAAACTCAATATTCAGGGTAAACTACCATCGCTATTTTTTTCTTGAATAAAACACTCAATATCATTTTCTATTTCTTCCGATTTCCGAAATTTTCACTAGTAATACCACTAGAGGTTAAATTATTTCCGTCAATTTTTTCGAGCTCATGAATATTTTGGAAATTATCCCGAGTCGAAGACAAGGGATAATTTTCTAATATTTTGAT